>JBAHVQ010000539.1:62332-84680 GCA_036872915.1 Nanipora kamurai | reverse complement strand
AACATTCTCTCTTGTTTTTTACTCATATCTTGAGTTTCACAAGATGATTTTATTCGGTATATGTTTTGTTTTATATATTTATACTACAAACATCAAAACAAATTATTTCTTGGTGATTGTTTATACCACTACCACTTACTACGAGCCAAAACTTAATGTACCAGTAGCTTACTCGCTTACTACGAGCTACCGCTTATGTCACTACGATTTACCATCTACTGCCAATTCATCGCCTGTATAAACGATGCACCACTTCCACCTATTACATGCTATCACTTACTACCACCCACCACTTACTGCAAGCTATTTACTTACTTTACAACAATCCATCGCTCACAGCAAGTCACCATTTACTTAATATAAGAAACCAATTACTAAGAGTCACTACAAGCTACCATTTGGTGCAGTACCGCTTACTGCCTGCTATTATAATAACAATAATAACAACAATGACAATAATAAATATAAAAATAATAATGACAAGTATTAAATAAACGATCTCTACCGATATAAATTAAACTAAAAGATGGAAACGATTCAGTCAAAGTTTAAAACCATAAAAATGAATTAATAAGATAATTTAGCAACGATTTATAGACATGTAAAAATGAAATATACCTTCACTTCTTTTTCCTGAGTTAAAACCAGTTGGATTAAAGCTTGTGCCTTGGCATTATACTACAAATGAGATAATGTTATGGCAAAGTAAATGATTGCCAACACCACGAAATCTATGTATTTCAATTTCAAGCATTAATCTAATTAAATGTAAACTTCGTTAAAGCGGTCCAACGAAATTAACAATTTACAGTGTGACGTGTCATAAAAGCTCACCCAGTATCGTTTTCCACACGTGTTAATGAAAGGAAAAAGGCTTTTTCTCGAAACCTCTGTCTCTTTTTGCTTAATTTACTTAGTTCCGGTTCAAATACGCTCAAAATTTATCCTGAAAAACTCGTCAGTATGTGCAACGGAGGAACCGAGCTGCATGCCTCATTTCGTGTACAGTCCGGCACTGCAGCTAATAATCGTGCTTCAGTTTGCGTACAAATAGGCATAGAAACCTATCATCATTTTGTGCACAGAGCGGCAACGAATTTGCTAGCGCAATTTTGCACGAAAATCGGTTAGCAATGTTGGTAATGCAATAATCTTTCACTCATTGCTTCATGACATCGTTTCACCGATATATCAACCAGAAGGCCCAGGGTCAATTTTCAGAACAATATTCCTTGACATGAAATGATTAGGAAAGCCGTTTTTACAACCTTCATATGAAGTATCTTACCTTCAGTTTCCACTGCATGACTTCTTCTTGCAACTGCAGTTGAATTTCCATGAATCAAAACAACATTGAGCAAATAATTTAAGAATTATAACTAACATTAACCGAACATTAACCGAATAAATAAATAAATCAATAAATCAACAACTAAATAAATAAATAGTGTTTTCCCAGAATCGTGTTGAATTGTGAGACAATGTAACGGAACGGCATGCACGCTTGAACAAAAGTTGCAAACAAAATTCAATAGCGTAAACTCTAAACTGACCCTTTTGTATTCGTCCAACTTTTGTGGTAGTTCATCTGAAGGTGTTTTCGTCTAAAACGAAGGAACAGCTGGAGTCAAAAAGATACCCAGGCTGGAAGTTATACGTCCCAGTAACATTCGCAACTCACCAAGTCGACTTCAATTTCTTGTGAATCATTTTTTGATTTCACTTCACTGTCATCAGCCAGATTCATTGTTTTTTTAATATCATCAGTCTGGGTGTAGATTTCAGGATTTTTTTTTATCGCACTTGTGTCTCTCGACTTTTGCACAATATCTGTTAACAGATCAGCATAAGCACAAGAAATCGTGACGTTACATATGAGAAACAACGAATGGTTTCTTGTAAAGTATTTCCTTATAAAACCGCATGTTTACATTGAAAGCTGAACAAAAATGCTGTTTATGTGAGAACTTGAAGTACAACAGACGACCAACGAACGTTCGTCAAGCTCATTATCTCAGAAAAGCGATTTCTGGGCCCTAGGCGGGAATCAAACCCGCAACATTCTGATGACCGGTGAGACGCTCTAACCATGGTGAGAGGTTCCCACATGAATCAAAATTTGTGTGCAGCATTCAGTATTTCCACCATTATTATCATATCGTGGCTTCTGATTAAGTTGCGCATATGAAGAACCTGCAACATAGCTCACCATCTGAGTCTTGGCAGCTCAATGATTAGAGCGTCTCGCCGGTCATCAGACGGTTGCGAGTTCGTTTCCCGTCTAGGACTCAGAAATCGTTTTTCGAAGATCATGAGCATGACGAACGTTTGCTGGTCGTTTGTATGTTTACATGTTGCAGTAACATAAACTGAAAAAATATCTTTCTATAATTCTTACCACTGACTCCGATTGTAAACCCCAAATATGAATTTAATTTACCCTATTCTTTTTCAAACGGCAGCCTAAGTCCATAAATCTGCAGTACTTAAACAGATTTTTTGTATTGGAAGGTGTTTCCTTAAAGCAGTCGCAATAAATTAAGTGAACTGATCAAAGCGTACTAAAGTACTTCAATTAATAAAAGTATAAAATAAGAACTGAATGTGAAGTTTATTTTCATAGAAGAGAAAGGATTTTGAACATAAAACATTATTATTGATAAGAAAGTAAAGAAAGAGGAAGGTTTCTCACCGTTTTGCTGGGTTTCTGCTGTTTTTGGTGTAAATGGCGTTGTTGTTCTGCTCAGTGAAACAGGCAAAGTACCCGACATTTCCAGCGTGGAATCTTTCTCTTTGTTGACTGATATTTGCGATGACGCCGTATCCAAGCGAGAACTAACGGAACCCTTAATGGAACGGTAAATCAAACTGAGTAATTTTTACATCAGGAGTATCACACAGTTTATATCTTTTATTCCTACCTTTTTTATCACTAATCTGATAAAACCACTTTCATAAATTTTATGAAGGTCTCTATCGACTTAAACAACAGATGCCTGATCTTTTCCATAACTGGTTTACCCTTACATGGGCAACCTGCCGGGAGCTCTCCCGTCGACGAGTATGTTTGATAGAGTAAAATTATCTGGCGTTAGATAAAATAATAAAAATTGTCTCATAACAACGGCGCGAATGAAAGGCTTAACTAATATCCTCTTACATGCTTCAATTTTAGCCCATTTTTTGTTGACTTTAGAAACAATACACTTTCGAGCATCTAAAATCTCAACTTCTGGTGACATATGCCTACCTTTAGATCCGTAATAGTCTTTATAACTTTGGCAGATGATCTCAACGAAAGTGACGGGGACTGCTCAGACACTGCACTAGAGTATCTCTTGACAGTGGAGTCGCGGCCAGAAGGCGTTGTAAGGGTGCTTTCCGTCTTACTTGGTGAAGGTTTCCTCATCTAGAAAACGTGACAGTATTAAATGTTCAGTAACCCGTCGTGTTACGATAGGATTTCGGAATAGCGGTTTTGTAATGAGATTTTTTTCTAAGAGGATTTGTTCACAAAAAAAATTTAAAAATTAAATATTAAAAAAATATTAGACACAGTTTTCTGTTCCCACTGGTAAAAGAATAACTTGACGTTTTATGGCCAGAAGGCCATGCAAGGAATTGTGTAGTACTGTAGCGGCTGCAGCAATTTAGCTACTTTGTTTTACAGCTTATGTTCAAGCGCGGGGCAATAGCCGTATCTGAGTTGGTTGGTTAAAGGGGTAACGGGTACAAAAAGGTTAAAAATTACTGTTATAGAGGGTTCGCTAATTGGTGGAAAGACATTATATGATCATTTTAATAAGTTTTGTAACCAAATATAGAGTTATGGTAACATTAAACTTAACAACATGTTAGGAAGACTTTTTGATACAAAAGGTTTCCCATTTCCATTGCAGTAAAGTGTCACAGCCAATAATTTTTAAGACATTATTCTCTATATATATACAAGTATAAAAACTTGTTTCGCATTACTTCCTCATAGGGACGATTCAGACTCGCAAGATGGATTAATTTCAGATTGATCCGAGATTTTCCTGAACAACATCCGTGTCCAGTGTCTATACAAAGCAAATCTCGAACTAAGATTGCAACGACTGATCCAACATCTGTCTGGTCTAAACAATGACAGCAGAGTGTAAAAGCCAAACGGTTCATAAACTGGAAATTAAAATTTGAGAATCCCGACATTTCAAGTAAAGACCTAAACTCTTACAGTGTGAAATGTGAAGTAAAATAGACTAAGTTCATAAGTGATATAAATAAATTAGAGTGCTACGTCAGCAGTATTGAACGGCTATATAGATAATCAAAAGGTTTGAGATACTGCCGGAACTTAAGAATACTTAAACTGACGTTGCGAGCGTCAGTTTAAGTATTCTTAAGTTCCGGCAGTTTCTCAAAACTTTTGATTATCTACATAAGTTCATAAATGGCGTCTGACATTTGTTTTTAAGCGTATCAATTAACATCCCCTCGTTGTTATGTAAGAAATTCATAAGAATTTTTGCTGTCAAATAGCGAGGTTAGAGGGATTGATTGACAAACATACAACAGAAAATCAAATAAGGCACCATTTATGAATAGTCTACAGGAACTAGGCGAGGCATTCATATGTAAAAAAGGTATGTTAAAACTAATATTCAGGTGTGTTTTGAACTCGGGTGAAATTGAAACGTTGGAAGTTGATGCTACTCCGAGTTTGTAGCATCAACTTCCAACGTTTCAAAGGTATGTTAAATATCTACTTTTAAAATAACAATAACAACATCATTTACATATCATTAATTTCTTTGTTTTGGATTTGCACGTTTGATTGGACATTTTATTTGTTACATGACTTTTTCTAATGTAAAAGCCTCATCTAGTCTTGTATCGATACGTTATTCCACCAAAATGAGGTGGTCTTATATTGATCCAAGAACTAGCCAGTTCTCTTCTGAAGTGAACGATATTGAGACAAACGTCAGGCTTATTGCACACTATTATCTCGATATCCATGTATCATGACTTTTATCATTCACCACACTCCGTTATGAGCTCGGTAGTTGTTGCTTTATTCTTTTAGCTCTTTAATTTTAAAAAGAAATTAAAAATCACGCAATCCATTCAAAACCCTTTTGAAACGCTATTCAAATCTGTTCATGCTTGGCAGCTGAAGGATTTGTGGGAACGTGGACTCGGTTTGAACTCATTTCGATCTAAATTTCTCAACTGAAGTGTAAATTAATTGACCATGAATTTTTGTTATTCCAGTCAATATCTTCCTTACCAACATTATTTGCGTGCCTCCTTAACACAGGCTAAAGTTCTCCTGATTATCCCACATACTATTACTACAAGCTCGTGTCTCTAATGGCGCAGGGTTCTCTTCAAAGTTTGGAGAAAATCCTGCGTTCCCCTGTTCTAAGGTTTAGGTTTTATGCGTTGTATTACAAATTTCCAACCGAAACAGAAGATGAATCGTATCACTGAACAAAACTGAAATTCTTTTACCCTTTAAATGCGCTAGGCAAACGTTTGTATGTACATTTTGAATGTCGGCATACCTCCATCCGTGAGACCAAATGTATAGCTCTCTGAGATAAAGGCAACGGGAATCTTTATGACACAATCCTTATGGCACAGTGTTTACTATCAATGAGGATCACTCAGCAAACTAGTCTTATCGAAACCCTACTTTCATTTTACTAAAAGTCAGTGAAATCCAAAAAACTAACTCCCTACCGAAAATACCCGCCTGTCCTAAACGGAAATTTTCATTTCCCACTGGATACCTCAGAAAATCCCCTGTTTATAACATTAGATTTCGGCAGAAAGTCGATAACGTACGTTGCATACTCGACAAAGTAAAGATCACGAGGTTGGCCGCGCGCGCACGAATACACACAAACACGCAGGCAAGAAAAGAGCTGATTTATATACTCAACAATAACAAGTACAGTGCTCATGATTCAAACCATTCTTACCAGATCTATTTTCTCTTGCAAGTTCTTAACTACTTCTTCGTGGCCTTGTTTCAAGTCGACTGTCAGTTGTTCATGATTTCTCTTAAGTTCATTTACTTGTTGATCATATTTCAACTCCAGTTCTATTAATAAATGTTATACATGAGCAGAGAATTCTCCACCAGATGTGACAGAGGGAAAAATAGAAGACAAGAGACTGCAGAGAATAAAAGAAAGGTGCTGTTGGATAACGGAGAATCTGTCAACAAATGCAAATTTCTACGCAATAGAATGAAAACTGTGGACGCATGACGTGGACCTGCCCACAGGCAAAACACCGTGATGCTGATAATGAAATGAACTGACAGAAAGATTATAAGTTTAATTTATTTCATCGTGTAGGAGTTAAGACCATTACCCTTTCTTGCATCTATAATCTTTTGTTGTTCTTCCTTTGCCTTTCTCTCCATTTCTCCTGCCAATTTCTCTTTCTCCTCCTTCAACGCTCGATAGTTTTCAAAATAGCTACGACATTTATTCTCAGCTTGTAAAAGTGACAGTTCAGCTTCATCAATTTGCTGTACAAAAATCAAACAAATCACTATGATTCTTGTTACTCCTCCACATAGCAGGGATTTAAAAAACAAATTCTTGTATGCGCTAGGGAACGAAAGGCTAGCTTCATACACACATGTAAAATAATCATATTGACTTTTTGGCAGTTATAAAAATTACACAGGCATCAATAATTAGAACGTTAAGTGATATTCACAGAAAGGTCACCGTGACCTGCGTTGTAATGACAGCAGCAGTCATGAAAGAAGAACCAAACGTCTACTTAAACGACTCAGGTTTCATTGATGATTCTTTTAACCCTTTATTGTCCTTTTGTGTTTATATTCCATTGTCGTTAACTGTTATTGAAATAATCATCAGCAATTTACGAGGAAAATACAAAAGAAATTACTTCCTAATTAGTATGTCGTTAATAGGATACAGCATTGTACTGATTTACATAAACTTTATCTTTGATTTTCTCAGCTTAAATGGCCAATAAACATTGTTATATAGATTCATTTAAATTTTACGAAAGATAAAATATCCCCGTGCGAACTGCACTGGATTAACTATGGCTCGCCTTGAAAATCCCATACAAAAATACAAAAGTCGAGTGCTGCGTAGGTAATGCTGATGGACATGTGTAAAGCTAAAAGTTTTAACTCTTTGTTCACCAGGCCGCCCAAAACTGGCCTCTTTAATTATTTTACTCTGTTTAACGCCAGACGATTTTACTCGTCAAAGGGAGACCCCTCGGTAAACAATGGGTTATGAAAACTATCTGCATATCTCTATTATAAAGGAAGTGTCGAAAATACTAAAATAGCGAAATAGTAAAACGCGAGCTTTTCCGTCTTTCCCACGTCTCACTCTGATGAGGGGATTTCGCTCGAAACGTCAGTTTTGCTGCATCAAAGTTTCGGCAGGTCCAGGGAACAAAAAAACGGCCGGCCACCGGCTAATTGCCTGCGAAAAATCAGAGATAGCCGACGAAAAACACATTTTAAGCTGCGGCTAAGGTAAGCCTAGACTAAAATAAGCACCAAACACTCGTGTAAATGGCCTTCAGTGAAGTTGTTCACGATCAAATTAAGCCGCGGCTAATTTAAGTATAAAGTAACGCTCGTATAAGCGTACTGTTCGCGGCTTATTTCATCCCAGGCTTATATTAGCCGCGGCTTATTTTTCTCTCGTATAGACGGCCCTTATGTTTGCATGGTCTCCATAATGGCACAAAAAACGTACAACCAAAGTATTAGGAAATTTTGGCTGATCAAACTGTGGAACGCCACGAACTCAGAAGAACTGTGAGCTCCAGACGAGACTCGAACCCGCAACCTTCTGATGCTAGCCAGACGCTCTAACCATTGACCCACTAGAACTCAGATGGGAGCGCAAGGTTAGTTTCGGTATTTAAACCTGGGACGAGCCAGTCGGCAATGACTTGCTGGACTGCAAGCCGTTCGATGTCGGTAATCTTCAGACCAAGTTTAAATACCAAAAGTAACCTTGCTCTGCCATCTGAGTTCTAGTAGCTCAATGGTTAGAGCGTCTGACTAGCATCAGAAGGTTGCGGGTTCGAGCACCGTCTGGAGCTCACAGCTCGTGAGTCCATGGCGTTCCTCAATTTAATCAGCAAAAATTTCCTAAGGTTTTAAATAGTACCAAACTGCAAACTGAAAAATTAAAATACCTACAACTCCAAAAACTTTCATGGTGCAACAGACCACCCGCAAGTTAGTTCGCAGGTTTACCGACATGAATTAGTGTCCCAGCCGGCCTTGTGGGTGTCTACCGTGTCGGTTGGAGGACTCAGTGTTACCATGGACCTTATGTTCGTCAAACTCATTCTGATGAATGGCGAGAAATTATCAAGATGAAAAAAACATGGACATTCCCTTTCGCAGGAATCGTTTGCACACTGATTGAATCAATGCACACCGCCTGAATTCTTTTTCATAGACTGAATAAATACACAGCCCTTTCGTTCATAGATTTTTGAAGTCTACTCAAAATTCTTTTGTAAATCTATTGAAATCTGTTTTATGTATCCAATTTGCATGTATTAAATCGCGCAGATATGTACGGTTGGTTGATGTAGCAAAATGGTTGACAAAACAATAATAGCGTTAGGTTACATGGGGCCTTGTTAGTGGTCTTTTAACGAAAGAAATTCGTTGGTTGCTAATGTATGTGATCCCTAACATGGCGGTTATCTCTTTGTCTTTTCAATATTAAGAGATTGATTACAACCAATTTTGGTAATACACTTAAATAGCTTCAGCAACCGTCATTTTATTAGTCAGTAAAGCGAATTGTTTGCAGAGACTGTTAATGATAAACACACCACCAATAATGTACATTAATGTCTTTACCACTCTGTAATTTTGTAATTGCTCTTCCTTGGATTCCAAAGTTTTTCTTAAGTCATTACATTCCTTTGCAAATGCCTAGCATAAAAAACAAAAACAATTACAGCTATATACAACAGTTTAATTAAAATATTTATTCCATTGCAAATGAAGCCCATACGGTAAAGGCAATGTTGCATTTAGCTTACCTTATTAGTGTTCACTTGTAACTTTAGCCTAAAAATAAAATTAGAATATTAATCTAATAATCATCTGATCAGTAAAAACTACCAAAGACATCATAACCTATGATGACTTCAGGTTTAAAAAGTTGTCTAAACCTACAGTAAAGGTGATATCAACACCAACAGTAATGTTAGAATTTTTACATCCTCCTCTATCTAAGTCAAATTATCTAAAAATCTCATAAAATTCCTTTACTTTTAAAAAAGACTGACTGCAACCAAATGTTTAACGTTTTAATACACAGAGTCTGTATGGGGGACACCAAGAACAAACAAGAGAACAAAGCAAAAAGATGGAAAGAATAAAGAAAAAAAGAAATGTTCATTTGCTACTACAGTTCTTCACCTTGAAACATCAGAAAACTATTCTGATGAAGTCATCTGTGTTTCTCACAGATATGCTCTGCCCTACATGTACCTCTCAATATCAACGTCTTTTAATTCCACTTGCTTATTCAAAGTAAACAATTTAGACCTAGCATCTTCAAGATCTGGCAACAAAATTAAGACAGCAAGTGTTAATTGATATCATTACATGTGCACCATACAGTGGCAGTGCCTGTATGGAAAAACTAAAATGGGAGAACTTTGAAGTCAGGGATGCAGTGGAGGGTGGGGTTAGATTTCTGTTTAATTTATGGCGATCAGTCACATTGTCTTTCTTCCAAAGCTTACTTCACTGCATATAAAATCAAAGGAAAATGTGTGGCATCTCATTCAGTTGAAATTAATCGTACCATGGCTTGCTCCCGTCAAACAGTTTCTGAATACATTTCTGCAAATCAAATAATTACTCTGGAAACAACAGGGATAGACCCATCCACATGAGTCCACCCTGTGGAGCCACCACTGACTCCATGCAAAAAAAATGATAATACAGAAAAGCAAAGAGTGATAAACAATAAGCAGCTAAAAATGGGGAAATTAATCACTGATATATTGAGTGAAAGCCATGATTAAAGTGTTTCTGTATGTTTCATTAGAAATGGCAGTATTAGTTCTCTTCCTGTATTTGACAAAGTTTGGAAATTTACCATCTTTAAACTATACAACTGGGGTTAATTTTTTATTATGTTGCCTAAGTATGCTGTAAAAATCTCTAATTACTTTAATATTGGCTCACAAAATTGTTGTTTATCAAAGAGTTTATATACATACTGTACACTATAAAGACACAAAAATTTACAAGTGAAGTCATGTCAAGAACACACCTGTCTGAACAACCACAAGTTTTTCTGTCAGGTTCATTACATCCTGATGTGACTGATAAAGAGCTTTTTCAAGCTTCTTCTTTCCTCTGAAAACAAGATTTTTATTTAACTTTTACTCAATTTTCAGTTTAAATCAAATATTTTTGGTGCCTATTAGCACCTGCCACTAAAATTACCAGTGCAGCTCTAAACTTGAACAATGAAGCCAAAAACCAACCAAGACAGTTGTGAAATATGATACAGCATCATATATCACGCAAAGAAATCAAGTCAGCCACTACTAACATTTCCAGTACACATACAGTGTCTAAATATTTATTGCACTCTAGCCAAAGCAATGTCAGCCAGCTAAGCTTCATGAGATGAATCACTGTCAAAGTGATAGACTCAAACAAGTAGAATGGGAAGATCAAACAAAATAAACAAAATGGTAAGAGTGTTCACTGAACAATACATCAAGATACCTTATCCAAAGCTTAAATTACAAACAGCAGCTGCTCATTTGGTTATGTGAAGCCTATGTTTGTGCTAGATTCCTCTTCATTGATACACATAAAAGAGCATGTACACTGTACAGAAGGCTAGATCTTCTAACTTCAAACACAAAGCTGAAACCTGAGCTTGCAGCCCTCATGCAACTTAGCAACCAAAAATAAACAACAAGAAATTTATGTAAGATGATCTGCTTGAAACAGCATGGGAGCTGTCAATGCAACTGCTAAAGTAATTACAAAAGCATCTGAATTATTTAATGACTACTTTGGGAATCTACATAACTCTGAATGGCTTCATGGATTAAATTAATGCTATTAAATGTTCAATACTTGTTGATAGATTCATAGAATTTTTGGTATTTAGTCAGAAAAATTGTTTCTTTAAATAGCATAAAGATGACGACTGAAATAGCGAATAGTTGAAGGCATTACCAGCTACCTCTTGGTGATAGCAATGCTAACTTGTATAAATATACTATGCAAATCACTGTCAATTAAATTAATTTTATATTAATAACTTCATATTACAGATCTTTCACAATCTTATCTTGAGATGCAATGAAATATTTTATAAAAAAGTGAATAAAATGCAAGATTTTTAACTTTCACAGCATTTACAGTAGTGTACATCCTTATCTTAATTATTTGCTGGGCTTCACTTACTATCTTATTTTGTTGTCTTGTGATTTCCCAACAGCTACTGTGCATAGTAACCTCTACATTTACTACATTATTTGACTCTTCAATGCCCAGACCTCATCCGTGTAACAAGTAAAATTGTCCAGCATTAGCCAGAATAATACTCTGCTGTTAGCCAGAGTAGAATACTAAAGTGCACACTTGCCCCTTAATGAAATGATACACTAAATGAAAGGTAGTTTAACTTGTATAAACTGCAAAGGAAAAACTGTCATGATGTAACAGTTTATCACAAGTAAGTACACTTAGACAGTTAATATATAATTATGTACAGTATAATTATCAAACATACTTCTTGTGATCCTTTAGATTAACCAGTTCAAATACTTTCAACACGTCTCTAGAGATATTTGCCAAACGTTCGGTTGTCTTTTCTGCCTTATTTAAGGCATCCCTAGATGTTTAATAATTATGTGAAGATGATTTTAATTAGCATAGTACAGAAGATAATATTTGAGGACAAAATATAATTAAATGTAGTTATTTACAGCGTTTCTGAATTAATAGACATACAGCTACATTCTTCATACATTCCATATAAAACATTGTACAATTATAAGACTAAACAAAATGTTCAAAACCTTTAATAAGAAAAGCATAAAAAACAATGACTTAAATTTAACCAGCTATATACATCACACAAGCCGGTGTAATCTTTACATTCACTGTATACTTCATACTAAAACCTCATGGGGTTATTTTTTCATATTGCTAATTTCACTCTTACCTCACATTTTTTCCAACTTCATCAAAGTCAAAGTCAGGAGTATCAACCTTAAACACTTGGTCATCCTCAGCACTTTGGTTGAAAAACTAAAAATAAAATAAAACCCAGAAAAAATTAGAACAGTTCTTGGATTGGATTTTTTAATTCTGATCAACAGGTCACCTGACCACTAACATTAACAGATGTTTTAAAAAATATAGTCAACATACTTCCTGTAACTGTAATAGCACCTATAAAAAGAGAACAAAATAGATTTCAATCAAATTAAATCTTGTTCTACCAATACATGTACTATATAGCATGGACAATCTTACGATGGTAGGTTTTGAAGTTTCTCGCTGGCTGAGTTTGCAAAATAAGCGAGAAATGGTCTTCTCACACTGGGGGCTTTGGCTAGGCAGGAATATTTTGTCATGTTTATAATGCATTGTAAATTCCAAGCTCACATTCTTGGCAGGTCAGATGCAATGTGTGCACGTGTATATGCATCCCCAGGCTGGCTCATGTAGGTCAGCCTATTACCACAGGTAACTTGAAAGAAATTAAATATCAAATGAATGCATTAGAACAAAGTAAAACAAGATAAAGGTCATTAATGTTTTCAGTTTAAAGGCTTGTTCTTCTTCATCCAAGCTACACTTGGCTAAAATCTCTTTAATAGGTCCAATCAAACAAGTACACAATACCCCATATAAAAAACTATGGTCCCAAATTTTGTCTCTTTGAGGTTAAAAAAACATGACAAATTCAGGGATCATAACAAGAAAATGACATGCAATAATCAGCTTTTTGTGCAATCTGTTATCTTCCTTACTCTTTTTTGGTTTGGCTTCTGGCCATTTATCAGTGTACATGACTCACTTTATGGCAAATATGAAGTCATAGATTCGGATCCTTAGTGCTTAACTTAGTCACTTCCTTCAAATACCTTATATTATTCACCAGTTTAAATATGCCACAACATTTTTTTTGGAATCTGTCTCCAATAAACTTTTAGATCTAAAACAGCTTTATTATAAGAAAGGCAGCTCCAAAGACTATGTATCATAATTTCAAGAAATATTAGACAAAACATAAATAAATAATCATGTCAAAAAAAAAATTCAAGAAGTGAATTAATAAGTTATTAATGCTACAAATTAACTGTGATGATAAAATTTTTGCTCAATGGCACAAAATTGTATGAAATCAAACTTCTTATATTTACACTGTGTATGTACCATTTTATACCTAAAGACACTGTTGACTGCTCTTTCAAGGGTCATTATTCTTCTAATTAATAGCCTCCTACAAATCCGTAGCGAAAAACCTAATTCTTTTAGCAGATAGTACCAATTATTTCAAAAAATATTCACCCCCTGTAGGACAATAACTATCCTTTCACAAGTCAATATGTAGTATTACCTCATAAGACAATCGATATCAGGGTGTGCATTGCTTCATATTGACCTGAATAAGGAATTCTCAATCAAGCAAAGCCACTCTCATGTTCTTTGTCTAATTTCATTGAACTAGTTTCATTGCAAAGTAACCAGAAGTCCAGTATAACCAGACCACTAACCTTATAGCGATGAGTACAAAGATTTTCAAATCCAACCACAAATATAGTAACTTTTTGTTGATACTGTAAAAATTTAAAAAAAAGTTTTTTGAAAAACTTACACCAAACAATCTTAGTTGCGTATGCTGGCAAGATTAAGGACAGCATTCGTGACGAACATTATTAACACGATAAGCTGTTAAGCTTGCGTCAAGATTTACTCACTAACTTCAAGACTTCAAGTTTCCTAATTAATTTAGGTTATAAAATATCATTGATATGAAAATAAAAAGCTGTCACGAACCTTCCTCTTGGCTATAGGGTCCGAAAGGATTAAATACAGCTGTGCCTTGAAGCAATAAAAGTAAAAATAAAATTCAAAAATCAAGTTTTGAGTACACAAGATATCTCTTTAAAAACCTATTTTGTTGTCGCACCATGTCATCGACAAACTCCAACTCTGCATCATCTTTCACGAAGGCATTTTTTATTTGTGCCACGTTGTTCTGGCTTTCTTCTCGTAGTTCCTCTCCAATTTCATAAGCACTCAACGTCTACAATAAAATATGCGTTCACAATTATCACTTCTTTCAGTGCGTTTCAACGAACATGACAGTATTCAAAATAATCTCTCTCACCACACAAACGCGATTTCGTATTTTTTCAAGCTCTTCCTGGGTTTCTATGGCTCGTCTAATGGCTTGCTGTTCAGCATTAGCACGAAGGGCAGCTTTTGCTGGTTCATCTCCTCTTTCGAGATAACCCCCAGTTTCTAGCATTTTTGTTATGCTTTCATTTCAGTAAGTAAATCGTTCGTAACACTCTCCATATCACCACCCTAACAATATTTACCCCACCGTTGCCATGTTGTGGGTTGACACTAATTTACATCTTCCAGACCTCTTTCGTGTAACCGCGCCCGCACTACTTTGCCGGTGTACACTCGGGATTTGCGTCTCGGGTTGCGTTTAGTTTAGGGCTATTTATTCATAAAATAGACAATAGAACGGTTAGCTACTTCCTAGATGTTATATCTCGTGCTGACATACGTTCCGTATGTACTAACGAATTCAATATAAACATCTTCCATGTTCATTATCTGCAGACAATTTTTGGCACTCTCTGACTTCACTCTTCGTTAGTTCCTCGGCTTGTCGGCCAGACTGACTGCAGTTTAGCGGACGCACCTGGCCGCTGGCCAGTGTTGCGGGCTCATGGGCAAGAACAGCAGAGTTTGGCGGGAAAATTTAACAGGTCAAAGTGTGCTAGAGTATTTCATTATTTCGAATAAAAGAGTATCATATGGAGACGAAAGTAACTAATTTTCTTATAAAGTACATTTAATTAGGGTTAGGATTCATTAATTAAAAGAATGGACCATATTCACTAAGTCTGCCGTGCACTGTGGGTAGTTCCAGTCTCCACAGGGGGCAAATTTGTTACCAGCTCAAAATTAGAATTTCAAATTAAGCACCAAACTGGAGACTCTTGGGAAGTCTGGAACTACCAGTGATGCATAGCGACTCATCAATGTGAAGAAGATCAATTATTTTCACTACAATGTGGATATCTTTGCAAAACATACAATCCTCAGGCACTCAGCCAGTAGCCAAAGAAGACATGCAACTCCACAATATTTTTTTTCCAGCCTCAGTGGTCTTTGCAATTATCTTAGTTTGGTGCATCATTAAGTTTTTTCTACAAGATGCTCAACCACCCGTGTTATCGAATTTGCTTTTGATACTCCTAAAAAAAATAGTATTTACACAACAATGTAAATCGTTTTGCCAGGAAGTATGCTTCAGTGGAAGTGTAGAAGATACGAGGGCACAAAAATCAAAAGTACCAACCCCAAGTTGGACTTCTGGTATCAAAATTCTGTAGCTCAATTATGCGATTAGCAGACCTAATAAAGAGAAATGGGGTGGAAACAAGTGGAGATGAGACCGGACATGACTAAACAGGGGTCAGGACGGGATGATAAAAGAGAAAAAAAGAAGTCAAAAGTGGGAAACTAGGTGAAAGGAGAAAAAGGAAGTGAAAGGGGGAAAATAGTGAAAAGAGAAGAAGGTGAAAAGAGAAAAAGGTGAAAAGCGAAAAGAAATGAGAGAAAAGACAAGATGGTAGAAGAGGAGATTAAAAGAATGCAAACAAGAAGAGACAAGAATAGATAACTAGAAGTGAGAAAAGATGAAACAATAGAAGAGAAGACTAAGACATACAAAGAATAACAAGATTTAAAATTCACTATTCATTGGAGTCACTGTATTGCATAACATTATAGCAAGTTGTGTCAACATTTCTAGAATCACGGGATGCATATGTGTTGGAAAGTAAAAACTAATATCACAAATTAAATGGCTTTGGCTAATTTATTGCAATGAGCACAACAACCAGATGTCATTATAGCATCAGAACAAATGCGTAAACTGGAGTGTTGGATTCACACTTCAAAAACTTATCAATATTCATAAGGCACATTCTCCAATAGCCAAGCGCGCGAGTGACAACAGTGACTAACTTGCAATGTTTGTCTGATTTTTTTCGTTAATTCTGTCTTCCAAACAATAGAAAACAGTTCGTTTGCGAATTCTTTGTTGTCAATTTCAGTTTGTTTGTCTGAGTTTCAAGTCTAAAAATAGTATTGGCGCGCAGCGCTATTGAGTACGCGTACTTCATCGCGTGCAAGGGCTTTTATACCTGATAAAGCCAGCATGAATACTAATTAGCATGAAATTTTATATAAAGAATACTAATGAACGTGCAATTTTATATAAAATGCCATCCTAATTCCAAATTTAACGAGAAAGAAGAAATACATTCAAGGCAAATCAAACAAGGTATCGACTTATACTACTGAATTTACTAGAAAAACCCACCTATCAAGAAGTGAACGTCCAGCAGCAGTACTATTTCAAATACCTAACAATATGACACTGATCACTTACGAACAAGTCACGACAAACACACAACAATATCCCACGTTGCTTACAAATTTGAAAGCGCACAAAATTACAAGAACGTTGAACAAAAATTTGACAACTGTCGGTAAAGTACTAACCGGACCAGTCACTGTACGGTTAATCAGTTATTAGTCAAAATTGAACCTTCGTAATTTTATCTAATCTTGCACTGCAGCAGTGTGATAAAATAATGCAGAAAACCCCTCTTCACGAACCACATTCCCAACTTAATCCATTCGAACCACATTTATGTCTGTGATGATCTGCTCTTAATCCCGAAGTGTTGACTGTCGTATAGTTCTACATCTACCGCAGCGAAAACAGTGACATGCAAATTTTCGTCAAAGACGGCTGTCAGGGCTCCAGATTGAATGTATTAGCACTATTGTTGGAATTCCCAAGTGTCTGGTTCGTTTTTGAAGCTATTCAAAACACTTGTAGTACGCGTTTTATCAGATCTAAAACTCTCCTACTCGTGTTTTAAATATTACATAAGTCCCCTCTACCCACCAAACATGCTTGATGTTGGTTATCAACTTGCCCAACGTTACCAGTCAGTTACGTGGCGTTACCTAACTGAAATTAAGGGCCACTATCCCCTCTACTTCTAGTAATCTTTGAGTAAGGAATACCATGGAAATACAATTTGTTAGAAGTGTGGTATATGTATAGCTTTGCTTCTGAAGCACCAAGTTCACACAATATCATTAAGACCTGTGCTTTTGCCAGCACACTCAGCAAGATGTCAAATTATCTGGTACTATTTTACCGTTACTTCAAAGACATCAGGTTGTTTTTTGTTTCGTAATTCTTAAAATTGCTGGCTGATAATGGCATCAAATACTGATTATGTAAAATCAACTGGAAAGTATAGAACTTACATTTTTCATAAATATATCTAGCATACAACGTCTCGACTTCACTCTACTGAATACTATTCAGTTTTCCCACATTGTTCTGAGCTTTTGTCTTTTTTCAGTGGAACTGAAAAGAATGAGGTTGAGGTGTTGGATGCTAGATTCATTTATGAAAAGACATATACAGTAAAAGAAGCATCTTTGAAGCTCGTGTTTTGATTAGCATGCTCTTTCCCCTATGTCACCTGTATTTGAAATTGAAACCCTGCAATTATCTATAAATTTAGATTTTAATTTGTCAATTAGTTGATATTTACATCAAATATGACAGATTGATCTTTTCATGTCCACCGATATCTTTGCAAAGAAAAAACGCAAATTAGATTTCTGTGACAAAATAATTTTTTTCTATAAATAAAGAATTGGGATTCAAAGAATTGGTGGAAATGACAATGATATTCGTGGAGCAGGAAGAACCACCTCTCAATTCCACCTAGCACATTTCCCGTCCACTATTAAAATGTGATGCACCTTTGTAGTCTACCATTTCGGAAGCTTCAATGCTTCAGCCAGTCTTATTTGATGAAATTATCAGGATTCATGGCTTTCCACAGCAGCAGACTGTAGCCATTCAAAGAAGGAAGCCGTGGCTTGAAGAGCAGGTCCTTTTGCTTCCTGTCTTGTGGGATCAGTGTCATTTTTCCAAGCAAAAAACGAATCCTCTGTGATGACATCTTCATCATACAAAGTATTAAAGAACGATGAAAGCATTTCTAAAAAATCAATGAAAAAAATAATTTTTACCTTTGTACCATGAACACTGTGTCAGTACCTACACGACACAATCCTGTACTTATTTTTCAAACAACGAGGAATGTTCAAGTGATATAATAGGCCTATGAACAACAATTCAATTTCTCCTACACCACAGTGCTAAAGCAGGCGTTCCAACCACAGTGCCACTAGAACTAAGACGGTATAGCTACGTTACCTTCGGTATTTACATCTAACACGAGTCAGTCGGCCATGATTTGGTAGACCGTAAGTCGTTACAGTTTGCACAGTAAGATTCTTCGATGTCTTTAATAGTGTCCAACTGCAATTTCCGATGAAAAACAGTGATACACTTACTCTCGAATGTTTCAAAATATTGTGTCAACCAACTTACGTCAAACATGGTCTCGTTTATGTGAAAAAAAAACAAACTGTATAATGTGTTCCTTTATCATTTCAAGAGTTCTTTCAAGTACGGTTAACTTCATTTTCATTTCATCCTGACTCCGATTTAAATTTCGCTTATGTGTAAATCAGGATGTAGTACAGTCTGAGTAAAAATCAGTTATATCTTTTCATCTATCTTGACAAACATACTTGTTGGTTTATTATGTTCAACGTATAACGTCTGTAGAGAAAACAGAACTTCAAGTTCAAGACCATGGTTGTTGTCCAGATATTTGTGCAAAATATTTTTTCTTGCTTTTAGCCTTTCAACGCAACAGTCGGCGCCATCCACTTCACCTATAACAGTAATTCAAATAAAAAATGCTTGACCCAGATTGAATTTTTATAAGCATGAACTATATTAGCCCAACAAAAAGTTCTTGTGTCTTACCTTTATTTATAATACAGCTTTCAGCAACAGCACTTGCTAACTGACTTATAAACTCTGGCTCTTTTCTCCTTTCTTCCTTAAAATTTTTCTGAAAACATAAAATTCACGAAGTTTTTAAATCACGTGCGGTACCAGTAACAATGTATGGGCTTTCGAGGCACGGATTGCAAGTGGTAAAGATAAGGTGTGGATTCATGATTTTTGAAAAGCGAAGGCCCAAAATCTGATTCCACCTTGAAGGAAGATGACCACAATTGTACCCTTAGCAAAGCTCTAGTTTGCTGCAAGAGGTAGGTTTCTTTTTGCGGTGAAAGTTGATAATGCACAGATATAGGGCGTGCGGTAGGTCGGTGTTTTCAAATCGAGTTTCACATGATTCTCAAGCCAGGATCTCAGGAAAAATTATTAATCCCCTGGTGTAGCGGACCCTTAACTTCTTGATTGCCACGGAGATGCTCGCCTAACTATTCAACTACACCAACTGGAATGGTGAACCAAGGTTTTCCTGGTGTACTAGTTTATCATTACGGAGACATGTCTACTGCTGGGCCCAGCACATTTGACAACTGTTCACAAAGTTGCGATGTACAGTACCACACGGCAAGTGGTAGCATGGTGTTTGTAAACCACTACTGCGCACGGTCGGTAAGCTACCTGTATGAACTCAAAAATGTTATCTGATTCCCTGATGTGAATCAAAGCGTAACCTTCTGAAAGCCAGAATGATCCTCCAACCTTTGAACACCCGAGAATAAGATAGAGAGTAAATATTACTAATTCCATGGATTTGACAAATTAATATAATAAGTAACCTTTGCTAACCATTTGATTCTAGTTTTCAGATCATTGTGTAGTTCTTAGTCCTAGCTGTCTTGACGCAACAACTACAACTGATGTAAAGTGCGATAACGTGCTCGTGGAATTCATTGCAAAATATGAGTAATCGGCGTTTTCGACACATTTACTTCTCTAGTACATAAAGCAATATCATGTCGGCAAGTGGGTAACTCTATTATCTAGTATCCGGGTACAAGATAAAGGTCAATCTCACCTCAATACAAGCGAACACTGTATCATTTGTTACTCCTTCTTGACTCAAAAGCTTATTCAATTCATCAATTTCACTTGGCAAAAAGGTTAAATTCTATAAAAAAAAGTCATATACCAACAGTTACACCTAAATTTACCATCATCTCATTGGAATGGTAACTATTTTGTTTGGGTCACGAAATGCAAATATCAGACGATACACACTAGTTTTAGTATCAAGATTTGACTTGAAACGCCACAAATATAAAACCAAAGCTTTTTATCGAATGAAAAATTTGTTTCTTTACAAAATAACTCAAATTTGGCAACTTCTCAAAAAAAAAAAACAAAAAAAAAACAACTTGTGACAAATGATATAAAAGTAAAGTGCTGCGTCGGCAGTATTGGCCAACTCGCAGGTTATTGACTGACTGGAAATGTCAGTAAATCGGCTTGGGGGGTTTTCTACATGTCGGGTTTTCTACACCTAAGTTCCAGGAGTTCCCCCACCTGTTTGGTTTTCTGCACGTCCCACTTGTGACAAGGTTCGTGGGATAAAAACTGTATTTGAACTTGAACAGTAACTACCATGCATGGGCCAAATGGGTGTTGCATGTTACATTAATCTTTTGACAGTCTAAGATTTCAAATCTTCCGACATACGAAATGCTACTCTGGTTTGTAAATTTTATGAACGGAACTTAAAGAAACTACAGTTTACGACCTAACGTTTCGACACTCCGGTCTAGTGTCTTCATCAGGGGTGATCTGAGCGCCGTCGTCGTGGTTCAAAGGAGCGTGGGCGCTGTTACTGTGCCAAGCTTCCAAACAACGTCTTTGGTGGTATCTGCGATTTTCTGTGATAATTTTAGCGTTATCCCAATCAATGGTTAGTTTGGCACGCGTAGAAGACTCTAGACCGGAGTGTCAAAACGCTGGGTCGTGAACTTTAATTACTTTAAGTTACGGTCATAAAATCTAAAAACCAGAGTAGCATTTGGTATGTCGGAAATTTAACCTGGTTGCCGTGAACTTGTATCTTACCGTATTTCAAATCTTCTTTAGAAATGTCGAATGTTGCCACAACATTACTGTTACTAGCCAACACTGTTAATCGTTCAGTTGAGAGTGAAAGGGAAATTTAAGAGTAGTTCAACCGCATGTGAAACCACAATTAGTTAAGGGTATATATCAATAAATAAAATGCTCTGTAACTGTTGATACTCGCATGTTTATAATTGAATGAGACCTCTGAAGCAGTCGAGTAACTTTCTTATGCCTTGATCTTATGTTCCAAAGAACCTTTTTCCAGACCTTGAAGATGGACATACAGCAGCTAGATTGCCACGAAGTTAACCTCGTTAATGCAGAAATTAATGGCATGCGAACACCAGGACTTAAGAATGCCGAGAACTACATAGCTGTTCGTAACACTTAATCAAAAACATAAATGCAACCGATCGTCTGGATTAATCAATACTACACTGGCAGTCAAAAAGAATCGATCACACAGAAGTAAAGATGATAACGCCATTTAAACATTGCAACCAATTGTATCCCGACAAGTGATTACAGCGAAAACAAAAAGAACACAGCTTTCAATATTTAGTGGCTCCCCCACGAGCTTTTATTACTGCCCTGCACCTTTGAGGCATGCTATTTATTAAATTAGTCAAGTTATAGAAGGGAAAGTCTAGCCATGCAGCTTTCACAGCACTCCAAAGTTCCTTCACATTGGTGGGGTTCCGTTCCTAGACAGCTGTTTTGAGTTGGTCCCATAGATTCTCAATAGGGTTGAGATCAGGCGAACATGCTGGCCACTCCATTAAAAGTATCCCCTCTTCCTCAAACCACCTCTTCACAAGACGGGAGGTGTGGCAAGTTGCATTATCTTGCTGGAATATCTAACCATCAGGAATGGCTAGCATGTGTGTGGTTGGAATGAGGGAATTCTCCAGTGTTTCAATGTAACGCTCCCCATTGAGCTTTCCGTCTATCTTAGAAAGACAGCCAACACCTCTGGCATTGATGCAGCCGCACACCATGATGCCACCACCTCCATGTTTCTCAGTTGTCTGAATGCAGCTTTCCTTCAGTTCTTCCCCGGCCATTCT
>JBAHVQ010000539.1:15064-54589 GCA_036872915.1 Nanipora kamurai | reverse complement strand
TACTCACTTTGCACTGAAGATGGCATAGGTATGCTGAAACATGTTTGCTTTCAAAATAAAAAGAGTTGTCGTTTATTTAAAATGTCTATGGCCTATATATACTATAAACATTCTGCTAGAGCCTCTAGGTGTCTACTTATTAATGCCTGAAGCTCCTTTTACTTAATATTGAACACAAATTTAGTTCATGTGAGAGCTTGGTAAATCTCAGACGACTAGTGGATGTTCATCAAGCTCATTCTCTCAGCAAAACGATTTCTGAACTCTAGACAGGAATCAAACCCATAACCTTCTGATGACTGGTGAGAAGCTCCCTAAAAATTAAGCTACCAAAACCCAGATGGTGAGCTAGGGTGCAGGTTCATCATATGTACTGCCTAAGCGGAAGTCACGATATGAGAAGCTTGACAAACATCCACTAGTCTTGAGATTTATCAACCTCCTACATGAACTAAGTTTGTGTTCAGCATTACGTATTTACATCATTATCATATTGTGTCTTCCGCTTAGGCAGTACATATGACGAACCTGCACCCTAGCTCACCATCTGGGTCATGGTAGCTCAATGGCTAGAGTGTCTCACCGGTCATCAGAAGGCTGCGGGTTCGATTCCCGTCTTGGGCTCAGAAATTGTTTTTCCGAGAGAACAAGCTTGACGTAGGGTCGGGCGGTTTTTCGATAAACCGAAAAAAACCGGTATTTTGAAAAAATCAATTCTTCAAAATTCAAAAAACCGAAAAACCGGGAAAATCAGAAAAATATTGAAAACTGTGTAATGTTCAAGCGAATCGGTCGCTAGATCACACGCTTCACAAATTTCTCTGAAGCAACTGCCTACGTAGACAGGAAGACGCTATGACTCAATGCAAAAATATGCGGAGCGTAATATGTAAACAATAGTTCACACGGCAGGATCATCATATTAGGTCTTCGAGTCATTACTTCAACATGAGTTCTGTATGGAATTTTTTCAAAAAACCTGAAAGAGGGCAAGAATTTGCTGAGTGCAAAATCTGCACGCGTTCTGTAAAAAACAAGGGAGAAAACACATCAAACTTGATCCAACATCTTCGAAGAGCCCATCCTACACAATACGAGACGATGACTCCGTCAGTCAATGGCCGAAAGTCCGAAGCCGGAGTCCAGCCTACAGTGAAGAGCCTCTTTGCCACCAGCTCGCCATTAAAACCCGGTACCAAACGTCACAAAAGTATAACAGATGCCATCACCAGCTTCATCTCCACGTAGTCACCTCTCCAAAGAGTTAAAATTTACTTGACACATCCAGTCATTGACCGAGATGATGATCCTTTGCAATGGTGGAGGGTCAACGCGAAAAAATTTCTGTTGCTGTCCCAGTTGGCAAGAAAATACCTTGCCATTCAAGCCACCAATTCGCCATCAGAGAGGCTATTTAGCAAAGTAGGGCAAATTTCATTGCCAGCACGAGCTCAACTGAAGCCTGAAAAAGCGGCCAAACTTGTCTTTCTCGCAGAGAATCTTTGAGCTGCAGTATTAGATTGTGACATTCTCTGAGACATAGTAACATTTGTAACTGCTCATTTAGACATTTAATATAGACAGTAATATATTTTGATGCATTTGTGAGTTATCGTTTGAATATTTGGGGATTACACGAGGCCATTATGCAACGCAAGCATTTGATATTTTTAAATCTTGAAAACAGAAGATAATACAGCATCAAACAGTGGTTTAAGACGTAAAATAACAAAACGTTAGAAGCTAACCAGCTGAATTGTAACAAATCTTTAAAAAATCGGTTTTTTCGTTTTTTTCCGACGGTTTTTGGTTTTTACCTTGAACCGCCCGACCCTAGCTTGACAAACGTCCACTGGTCGTCTGAAGCTCCTTTTGTTACTTCTTAAAAAAGTATCCAGGCAGATGAAAGATCAAACATCTATTCAACTGGACAGTTCCTAAGAATGTTTAGAAATAGCTAGACCAGCCTGAGGAATTATAATTGAATTAACTTTGCTCAATTTTGTTACCTGATGAGGGATCATTCCAGTATATGCAACATTTTGCTGTTGTGGCACGTAATGAACTGGTGGGCCCTGAGGTGAAGATGAATAAACTCCACGTCCACCTTGCCTAGTAGGACGTTGAGTGGGAATTGCCACTGGATGACCAGGCATGTATGATCTCTGTGGCTGCATCATTACACCAGTTGGGATATTCTGAAATAAAAAATTATTCTGGATAAGATCGATGTCCCTCTCAGAGAAGATGTAACTAGAAATCTAGATCGGAGAGAAATGTTTGTTTCACAGTTTGCTTTACTTGCAAAGTAACTGGAGAGTGGATTATTCATTCAGTATGCAATATAAATATATATTGAATATAAATTCACTCAGGCAAAGCAATTGCAAAGGTTCATTTATTCATTCAATCATAACACAAAGTGCTTTACATTTGCAACTGGGTGAGTTCAAGTTTTATGCTACATGCTAAATGAACTTAAATTCAGTGCACCCTTATGTACCCATACCTTATTGTTGACCTGAGTACATCTAACTCCTTTGTAACAGATTCAGTCGCCACTGACTGATGAAGACTTTAGTATTTTACTCTCAATAATGTCACACAATTTTACTCCTCAAACTGAAAACTTAAGGTTACTAAGGAGTTAATGACATTATAATTATTTTTTTGTTTCATAAACACATTTTACAGAGTTGTTATTGTTTTACGTTCTGCTTTTTTTATCATAGTTCATCAAAAACTGCAAATTTTATATCTGAAATTTTGACAACATACCATTACTTGTTTTGAAAAAAAATAACTTCATTTTTTTTTTTCATTTTTCTTTTTCTTTTATCTACAGCTTTACAAAATTAATATTTAGATTTAATTCTGTGAAAGTCTGCATAATCGATATAAAATTTGTATCGAATTAATATTATTTTCCGATATACCATAAAAAAATCATTGAAATTACAACTTTTACATGTCAAATCAAATTATCTTCAGGCAATAATCATGAATGTTACTATATGTTAGCAGGTCAAAAACTCACAATTTCAGTAATTTACATCCAGTACTACCAATGTTATAGAGACATAATTTTTCCCCTCACTAGTATTCAGCTTTGATCTTTACATTGCTTTTTATACATCCAGTTATATGGATTTAACTAACAGATGTAAATAAAATATCTTTAGCATTTTAAGATTTAAATCTCCAATATAACTTTCCCAAAACAGGACAAGCAAGGCATTTGTAACAGACCTACCACTAAAACTGTGGTTAAGCATTTACTTACAGTCTATCATGACTAGTATTATTGGGTAGCATTGTTTTATCAGTTACTGTACACCTTGTTTGGCCACAGAAAATCTAAGTGAAAGTGAGAAAAGGCCACAACCACAGTTTCTCAACCAGTAACAAGGAGAGATCAGAACAGATGAAGGTTCCATCAATCAATATGTTTTCAGAGGGGTATGAAATTCACTGGATGACTGCTATATTCCTTCAAGTGATTCTACTACAGTTAAATTAAAATTAACATTTTTCATGTGTTAGAAATACGGAAAGTATTATTCTGTAAGTGGAGGTTACACAAAGTCGTATGCATAGATTGACGTGAACCTGAATAAAATTACACTAAACTTGTCAATGAAGTTCGTCGTGGCATTCCAAGAGGACCAATCTTTATTATGACAAAACGAAGTTGATTCCTCAACAGTTCTAACGCTGAATATAGAATTTACGAAACTGTTACATATTCAGAAATACCTGGACTTGAAAAGCTGCTGAGTTTCTAAGCCCTTCACCTTGATCAAAGAAGAGATAGTCCCAATGAATGAACAGGAACTGAATAATTTAAACTTAAATCTGTTACAGCAACAAAACCACTATACTTACTCGTCATATGGCTGCTGTTGCGATTTCTGAAGATTACTGGTCAAGAAGTATGAACTCTCGGTAATTTTACGACGATTCTATAAGATCTGATTAGAACTTTGTCTTAAATTCTACAATGAAGTGTTCTTAAAGCCGGACACATGATGACATATAGTTAATCTGTTCGTTATGTCAGCACTGTACACAGGTTCTGATACGTACATCTGATCACTCTATTTAAAGGATACGCTATTTGATTTCTTCCTTGGGCTGATCCAACACTATTTTGAGTTTTTCCACCCCGCATTTCTCATTAAAGACATACAAATTCTTTATGGTCACCAGAACTAGTGAAAAGTATGTTTGATTATTATGGTCTTTAAAACTTGACGATACTGGTCTGATTTGTTGTACTCCTTCACTTCTTCAGCAACGACTATTCCACAACGTTATGGTAGGTTTTTGAAGACTTGATGGAACAAAATAACGGAGGATACAGAACGATTCCATTCTTCGTTTTGAAACACTTTTTCACGGCAGATCAGCCGCAGACTGCAGAACCAAATAAAATGACGTCACATTCTCGGAAGCCGGCGAATCGGTCGATGTACTTCGTGTAACCCTTACTACGACTATCAAGACCCCAATGACCAATAATGAACATGTATGACCTGTATATATTATATATGTATGTATGTATATATATGTTTAAATTACGTAATTTGATCTAAACTTTGTCATTACAACCTCACCTCAAAAATTTATCGAATTTTCGGACATCCAAAACGCACCAAAAAATTGGCCTAAAACTACTACCGATATCCTAAAGTACATTCAATGAAATTTTCATGACCTTACCTTGAAAGATTTTACTCACATGTCTTGTATTAATTTATTCTGGCTTAGCCCAGTCAATTTTACCTGTCTTAGGGAAGGTATGCCTGAACCTTTCCTTTCATTTTTTGGTTCCCTTTGTTTTACCTTTGTTCTATTTTTAGTTCTTTTGTTCTAGGGGTCCACTATGACAGACATCAGGTGTTAAAAGGTCAAAATGTAGTCAAAAAACTGTTGGCAAACCTGTATTACCTTTTGGTGAAATTTTACGACATCCAAAATGTACTCTTAAATTTCCACTAAAACTATTCCTGTAACCACTCAAGTATGTTTGTGCAAAGTTATCTGATTCCAATCTTATCTTAAACTTCTTAAACTGGTCCCTAAAAAATCCTAAGAAATCATTTTTAACACATTTACTTTTTAGGGAAAAAAAAGTTTTTTTCAAAGATACTTCAATGATCTCAAAAGCTTGCAATTTGGACTAGGTTTTCATATTCTCAGTTACATCAGTGATGAATGGCCCCCAACAGTTTTGTAATACAGCACAGGCATTAAAAAAATTCAAAACAAAATGAAAACACAGCTAGAAAGGAAGATTATGATGAATTTTAAAAATGTTTTAATACAACTTTTCATAACATCCAACCACTATTCTAAAAGTACAGTGTACTTTCATTTCAATAATAGTTTTCATAAAGATGTTGTATTTTGCAAACAAATTAGCAAATTTGGGTAATTATTAAAGTTAATAAATCTTTAAGGTTTAGTGTTTTTTATAAAGTTATTAAAGTTTTAAAAAATAGTGCATCCTGATTCTGGCTCGGTTAATTCGTTAGGTTCATTACCATCATTCACTCTCTTGATTTCATCAACAACCTATAAGCCAGATAACAAACAAAAATAACCATTGATTCAATTTTTGGTAAGAGATTCACCAGGTTGAAAGGGTAGTCTTAGTAAAAATATCTGTGTAGCACAACATATAAAGCTATAATAAAATGACATATTTAATCAGCAACATCTTTAAGAGACAACAGTCTACATAATGCAATATTCTAAAAACAGTATAAAGCTACCAACAAGATATTAACCCATTAACTAACAGGAGTCCTTCCTGTGACTACTAAGTAATTAGTTATTAGTCTGCAGTGGTTGGCTATGCTGTTCAGGTCACCCAGCCATTGTCTCTAAATTTTAATTATTCAATGGTGAAGCTAATGAAATAAAATAGTAAACTGCCTGGATTAACTGGGAAAAAAATATCAAAGTACACAGTTGCCTCTTAAAGGGCTAATTAAACAAGTAAACCCAATAGAACTGAAAATGAGGTTATAAATATGGGAATCTAGACTCTTATGTAAACTCTAAACTCTTATGAAAGCTTATGTTATGTTATATGTAAATAGTTATGTTCTATGTAAATAATAACTCTTATGAAAGCTTATGTTATGTTATGTTATATATATGTGTAAGTTTTGGTACTGGTGACCTACCAAATTATAACCAGTGAAATTACTTCAAGTCGCATGACTGGCCTACAATATGGTCAACGTAATCACTAAAGGTGAAATGGTGTACAGTGACTAGGTTTTGTTTACATAAAGGACATCAATCCAAAGTTGACTGTCCAGGTGGTCTTGAGAAGGACTGTTGGTGAAAGTGACTGACATTTCAATGGCCTTAGATAAATTCATTCTTCAAATGCCAGTCACTTCCATCAAAAATTTGGCTCAAGACCACACTAACCTGGACAATCAACTTCCACAATTACGTAAGTCTCCCAAGTTCAAACCATTTACTTTAATGGACATCCAGTTATTAGATAGCAACCAGCAAACCAACCAGCTTTTATACAAAACTGCACAAGTAAACATACTTGATCAAAGTTAGGAAATCCACCTCTTGTAAGCTTGGAGAAAATAAGGTGTTCATTAACCCATACCTCAAATGAACCTAAAAAAATAACTGAAAATCTAGCTTCAAGGCATTCTTAATAGGGCAAAGAAAGACCCCTACAGAAGCCAAAGACGTAACCAAATTAGAGGTACCCAGCATACAGTGCCCTAAATGTAAGACTTTTCAATAGAGTCTACAACAGACTTTTTAATGGTGGCCCGAGGAAAAAATGTAAGTCACTTCCCCCAGCTCTGAGCCGCCTTTCTCTCGAAATTACTTTTTTGCACGACATTGAGCGTAGACAAACCTCACCATATTAACATCACTGAAACGACAAATAACACGACAACTGTACATCTCATGAACAATTACAATTCCCCGAAGTGAAGTCTGAACCTCAGGACAAACTGTACACATATAACTTATAAGAACTCCACGGTATCAAATTACCGCTTGTTGTCCCCAAGATTGTAAAATGCCTTACTTGTCCTTCCTGTTTGTCCAGAAACCTCGGCATCAGTGATGGATGTTTCAATTTTGTGCTTCAAATCCATGAAACGTGGACGGTATCCTCATCTACCACTGGAAAAATAAATGAAAACAATTGAATATCTCCTAGCGAGGACGAAACATGAAACTAAATAATGGAATTCAAGGCTTTAACACTTTACAGAAGGCGATGGACCTTTATTATTTTACTCTGGCTAAAGAACCCACCGCCTGTAAAGAATACTAGACAGTAGTACCTCAAACAAAACAAAATCGCAGTTCGTTTGACAGTAGAAACCAACGAAAAAAAATTGTAGGCGTTCACAGAATGTTGGCCAGTACAAACTATAGTAACGCGATTAGAAGAAACTCACCAGTATTCAACGCGTATATTTACTGGCATTATTTCTTGGTTTAGGCACAAAAACAAGTTGACACCAGAAAAGAAAGTTCGTAACTACTGCGAACTTATTGTGGACGAGGAAGGAAATTAGCAAAGTTGTGTTTTCGGTTCCAATCTCCGGAACTACGCCCTTGGGTTATTTGTGTTCCAAGGACTTATTCACTTATTATTAGAAGAAATATTGTGTTATATAATAGCTTGACCTTATCACTGGATGGGATTTTGCGTCTAAAATTTTTAATGGTGCAAAATAAGGACATATTTAACGCTTGTTAGGTTGTAAAATGAAAATTGAAACCGTAGACGTCGCGATATAGAACACCACTCTGTAACTCGATTATCTTTTTCAATGACTTTTCGTTTAACCAATAAACCGTTTGACATCAGCTCATTGGTCTCTTCGTATAAATTCTTTACTTCTGTATTAGGTATCTGGATATATTCCTTGTCATCCAAATAATACGCTCTCCAAATATAGGCCCCAGTGCTTATATTTGCTGGAGCTAATTATTTCATATGGATTTTTGCGTTCCAGATGTGAGGAAGCTTACATATTTCGGTCGGCATTTTGCAAATATATGGTAGTTTCAAGAATTTACACCATCACGACACAAATACTGCATAGATTCTACTTCACGGACCGGCTCATAATTAGTGTTCACTTTTAGCCAATGAAGTTAAGTGTATTAGAAGTGTGTTAGCAGATAGTCGTTACCCCAAGTGAATCTTTAAATGAAGATAGTGAAGCTCGCAGTTTGGATAAGAATTCCGAAAATTATAGTCAATTAATGATGCTATGAAAGGTCATTTTTACGCAGCAAATATATAAGAAATACAAATCATATTTTGTAATAAAGATACTTTATTCCTTAATTATCAAAAACTGAAAAGCAAAATTATTTTTTTCAGAAGACTTTTAAGGTCAAATAATAAGACTATATCATTCTAAAATACGGATGTGTAAATTTTAAACTTTAACTATCCAATTGTTTAAAGAACACACAGCATTATGCAACAGGAAACATCTTCAAACCTAACAACGTCTCAAGACTAGACAAAGTTGAAATGATAGCCGGCGTTCAGCAAGCAGTGACTCTCTGAGAATTTTGGAACAAATATTGACCACTTGTCCTGTCTTCAACTTGCACTTACAGAAACAAGTTAAAACCTGTTAACCCTTTGTTCACCACAATTAGGTACATATAACCGCTTCACCGCTGAACGGACTTTTAATTCCCGTTGGTAAACAAGAGGTTAAATACTGTATAATGTCAACAGGGGTAATGGCATGCATTTGTTTCTCGTGACTGAATGGATAATATTAGTTGAAACAATAAAAACATGATTTAAGCAATTATTTGAGCGGTCGAACCATGCACTTCATTTTAATTAAAGAGTTCGCACTGGGAGCTCCAGACGTAATTAGAGCAAAGTTTAAAGTAGCTTGTGTCTGTACCCGTTCGCAATTTGTTCTCAAAAGATGTTCAGACAGGAGCTAGCTCAACGCAAAGTACTTTTTTAAAAGCATCCTAACAAATACGAATCATACCACCAGAGGACGTTCGTCAAAGCTCGTTCTCTCAGAAAAACGATGTCGAGCCCTAGACGGGAATCGAACACGCAACCTTCTGATGACCGGTGAGACGCTCTAACCATTGAGTTACCACGACCCAGATGGTGAGCTAGGGTGCAGGTTCGTCACATGTACTCGCCAAGCGGAAGTGACGATATGATAATAATGATGGAAATACTTAAATGCTGAACTTGCTCCCTTGCTGCACCCTAACTCACCATCTGAGTCATAGTAGCTCAATGGTTCAACCGTCTCACCGGTCATCAGAAGGTTGCGGGTTCGATTCCCGTCTAGGGCTCAGAAATCGTTTTTCCGAGAGAACGAGCTTCACGAACGTCCTCTACTCGACTGATCAATACCCACATGAACAAACTTTCTGTTCAGCATTTAAGTAAATACGAATCACCATGGAAAAGTTTCAGTTCCTTTAAAATAACAGTTCTATTCGCCAGAGCAGGTATAGACAATCATAACCACACAACGATGATTGAACAGCTGAACCCCAACGAAAAATTGAAAGTTACAGGGAAACGTACAGTTTTCCCTATCGCCTTAGCGCTCCAGCCTACTATATCCAGAGCGTGGGTCTCTTGTCTTTGGGGGCGCAACAAAGGGGGGATAATTGCCTCCCGATCAGTGGAACAAATTCTTAAAAAAAAGCACAAATAAAACTGTATATCGAGTCTTCATCTTTGTCCCTTTTTTCCTTTTTCTTTCGGAGATTTTCGCTTTAATGGTGGTACTATTGGTGCGCTTTTGTTACCGGCTTGTCTGTCGTTCTGGTGATCCGTACTCATTACTGTCGAGCGGTGGGGAGTTCGTTGAAACGTCGGGTCGAGAACCTCAGCAATGTTCTTATAGTAAGCTCCAGATTCACTAAAATTGGTGTTTTTCATTCTGCCTGCACCTGTCGTGTTGTTTTCGTCGTTATTATCCCAACGGATCCATTCATTGTCCTGTCTACCTTCGCGGTGTATCCTACTGTGGGCTACATTCTCATCCCGTGCTCCGGAGCCGCTGTATTTAATATCCGGTTCTGATTGATAGCGACTGCTCGTCAGATGATATGCCTCTTCATTTTTAATATCGCCAACACCAATAGCTTGGTGGTACGTTGGCAAATGCCGTCTGTGACCGGACATATACTGCAAAACAACGAACAGAAAGTGGAGTTTGAAATATAAAACTAACAACTGATGATAATACCGTAATTTGTTTGCTAATTTACCTCATCCCTCTCGGGCAGACTTTGTCCTCGTTTCATCTTTTCCCGTCGTTTTTCAGCTTTAACTTTTTCTTGTCGTTGGAGATGTTTCGCGATTTCCTATGCGACAGATAAAAAAAAAACAATGAAAACCCAAGTTTAGATTTTCGAGATTCACACGGGGTTGAAAACGAAATATTTCCTTGATATTTTAAACAAGCTAGCAGTAATCAGTTAGGCAATTATTAGCCGTTGTCCTTTTGAATTACTTTTGTAGTGATGAGTCTGAAATGCGACTAAAACAATCAACAATATTAATACGACCATAGATACTTAACATAAACCAAATCAAAGACTTTAATTAAATTCGAGTCTCAAAATGATCTATAACTGTCATACTACCGCTGCAAATCACACAAAAACATAGAAGTAGGACGGACATAAACAAGTATGCATATTAACAAATATTTAGTTCACTTACTCTGTCCTGAAGCTCTATTGCTTTACGACGATCTTCGTGAATATTTCTTTGCTTTTCTAGTTGCTGCGGAAAATATTTGAGTTAACTTGTTACACCATTTGCTCTTCATTAAATTGAAAGTGGTGTTCATTAGAACGATTGTCATCTTCAATAGTGCCTTTCAAACTTCAACAACGCCAATCAAATTGTAATTGCGCTGAAAATAAATTCATTTACAACAAGTAATTAAATATTCCGTTAAATTGAAGTTCCATAACATCAATGTAAAAAGCATTAACATTTATATTTCATTAGCGTCAATCAAAATTCAATAAGAAAAATGGTGAAATCAACATAACAAAATAAAAAGTCAATTCGTTATAATATGTGGGTATATGTTGTACATACAATTACACAAGATAGCACTTAAAACGTTGTTTTCATATGTGTGTGGCTAGACCAAACGTTATAATGACTGAACGTAGAAAAGTAGGAATGAGAATATCGCAGGAAGATAAGGTAAGGTTTGTAAGGACTCTTAACCCTCCCTTCTTTGGATATTATCCTTGTGGCAGTTGAGCGATTGAACCCAAAGTATCCGCCATTCTAATATATTGTCTTGTTCTGTCTCTTCGACTGAACAGTATTAACCTTTCCCTGTTATCCTGCGAATTCTCTGTATCCTTCTTTGTTCAGTCGTTTAGCACGTTTCAAGTGCTATATCTTAAGTAAAAATTTCCTGTAGACATTCCCAGTTTTGGTAGATGTTGTTACCAGTATTCGTCATATACATGAATATTAATGTAGTTTTACATTGACGTTATTGAACTTCAATTTAACGGAATATTTAATTACTTGTTGCAAATGAATCTACTTGTAGCGCAATTATAATTTGATTGGCGTTGTTGAAGTTTGAAAGGCACTACTGAAGATGACAATCGCTCTAATGAACAATGCTTTCGCTGTAATGAGGGGAAAAAGGTGCAGATTGGTTATAACAAAGCATAGCACGGTAAACCACCTGCCTACCACGGAACGGATGAGTGGGACAAAAAACAGAGACAGCAAAAGAAAAGTTGCCAAGTAACATAATTCTTTTTAAAGGTGCCGATAACGTTATAGCGATACTGATGATGGCATCACCTATTGTTAAAAAGGAGCCCTTTTTATTCATAATGAACGGTTGGTAAGAAAAAAGAAATGTTTGTAGGATGACGAAAGCACTATTAAACAAAAAGATAGTGAGTGATTTCGTTTTCATCAACATTCAATGTCAGGCCAACTTACAGCGGAAGACAGTGTATTATATGTTGGCTGTTTTAATATTGCGTACATTAATTAAAAACTTACAAGGTCTTCTTGCTCTTGCAGAATTTTCGCCAATTCCTACATCATCAGGAATATAGAGTAGAAAAGAGAAACAACAATGGCGGACCACACTAACACAAAATACCATTAAATATCACGAATCACATCATTTTCCCTTTCAGTTTCGTCCACTATTCCGTCAAGCCGGGAGATGGCTGAACGTTATACGAAACGTAAACTAACAACATAAGGAATTACTGTTGTTTTTCACACATTTTATTCACCATGGGTTTCACAAATGCGCATACTCTGAATCTATCAACTCAGAAAAGTATACAGACTTTCCGCACGGCAATTGAAATGATCTGCGAGTTTCAACTTGGGAAATATTAGCGAATCTTATCATTACACGAGTTCCAATCACGAACAAGTACAATAGAGCATCAGAACGGTAAACTAACTTGGAACATATCGATGAACTACAGATGCTGCGCCCACATACGCCAACACAAAATACTAACTTCACCCACATACGCCCACTAACCGCAGACTTCTCGTTAACAACGACCTACGTACATGACGAAGCGAACTAAATACATAAATAGCCAAAACTTACTGTTCCTCTTCACTTAGAATCTGAGGCAGTCTCAAAATCTCAAACTCTTCACCAAATAGAACTATACCATTTTATGTTATCGAGCCTATATGCCTCATATTCATTGAATATATTCACTGAATATTAAACATTTATACTGTCTCAGTGACATGAAAGACCCCTCACTCTGTGGGCATTACCACAATTTTATTCCACAATTATGTATATGTACTAAACTCGTGGTCAAACTCTCGGTGTTACCTCGGTGCTAAACATCCTCGCGGATGTAGATTATTACCGAACAAAGTAAACGAGTGTTTTCAGCGTTTCAAACGCCTTCGACTTAGCTGGGACACTGACGAGTTTACTTGTTCGTTGCTGGCCAATCGTGAGGGTGCCTTGTTTAAACGAAACAAAGTTTTTAGCTCTAAAAATCTCTAGCTACAGTACATCTGTTGTGTACTAATCAGGTTTTTCCCCAGTGGTTGGGATGCAAGTGCCGTAAGAACCTCACGCTTTCGGTGCTCGGGATTGCTCCGGCTCCTTTGAGTATTTTTCTGGCGGGAACCCTGCTGTGGCGAAATTCCCCTTCTTGACAACGTGCAAGAAAAAATACCTCATCTCGTCTTTGCATGTATTCCTTCTTTTGCTCTTCTGTCTGTACTTCGTTGTGCTTTGCATCAATAACAGTACCATCTGCCAGAGTTATTATTTCATGTGTCTCTGGCAGTTGCACAAGCAAATCTTTACCATGGTATTCACCTCTATAATCCTCGTCGTTATCATTATCACCTTCATTGAAAATAAAATTACCAGCAAATAATTTGTATAATAGTATCCCTGTAACAAGTAATACTAAAAAGAGAACAATTTAAAAATAAAACATACTAATGTTGGCTGTTCCTAAGTCTTTCATTATTCTGCTTAATCGTCTGTGCTCTTCTTCTTCTTCATTCGCCAACCTTTCGAGTCGTTTATGCTCCAAAAATCGTTGCCGCATTTCTTCCTCACGTTGTACTCGTAAAGCAATTTCCTATACGTACAACAAAATTGTTTTAAAAAAGCATCCAGTCATAAATAGACAATTATGATTCAGTAAAAGGAAGTAAGTACGTGCATGTACCTCATCTTTTCTGGTTTGCTTTTCCGCCTGAGCCTTCGAAGCATTCTCCTAGAGAACAAAGATTAATTCTTGGAATTATTTATTAAGAAGTTTTTTTAAGTTACTTTATTTATACTCGATAACCCTATCAGCTAAACTACGCTGTTCTCCCTAGAGGTCCAGTAAGAGCCATCCCTCATGGGTCCAGTGTTACTACAGGAGGAAACCGGAGTACCCGGAGAAAACCTGCGATGTTCGGTAGAGTCAAACTGGACAACACTCTTCTCACATGTGACCAAGGTAACTTTAATCAGAAAACTGCGCGTAGCCGGAATCGAACCCTAGTCACAGAGGTGAGAGACACGTGCACTACCACAGTGCCACCAACACCCCAACTAGGGGTAAGTAACTAGGTGCAGGATGAGCTTATCTTTTCAGAAAAAAACTTATCAAAAATTAGAAGGTTTTCTGGAATGGTTGTAAGATCACACCATGTAAGATGATAAACAACAAGTTGGAAAATATTTGTCCAGACGGAAATTTCCAGTAACTAGTTAAGATGTTCCTACTTAAATTCACAATTACCCTAAACTGCCGAAGTCAACTGAAAAAGCTGACGGGCGCGGGATTTGAACATGCACCTTCGGGAATCCGGTCCGCTGCTCTAACAGTTGAAGTATCGAGTCTACAGGGATTGGAAGCGAGTTATGATCCAACTTAAGCGCACGAGATATTCTACCGGACTTAGGTAAACTACCGGAACTTAGGTATAGAAAATTGACGTTTCACTCCGACGAAGGGCATTCGCTCGATACGTCAGTTTTTCTATACCTAAGTTTTGGCAGTTTAAAAGCTGATCACAAATTTTGTTCATGTGGGAGCTTGGAGTATATTAGACGACCAGCAAACGTTCGTCACAGAAAAACGATCCCAGAAAAATGATTTGTGAGCCCTAGACGGGAATCGAACCCGCAAGCTTTTGATGACCGGTGAGACAAAGATGAATGACCAAGACTGAGATGGTGAGCTAAGTTGCAGGTTCGTCATATGTGTAACTTCACCATCTGAGTCTTGTCTGAGATCATGAACTTGAAAAATTTCCGACAGTTTCTCAACCCTTTTGGTTTTCTATAAGTCATTCAAAACTGCCTATGCAACACTTTCCTTTTATATCATTTTAGTTTAAGTTGGGAGGACACTTAACATAGCTAGCGCCACTCCAGCTTAAAACATTGTTCAATGTACGTGAAGCTAAAAAGTTACAGTTTACCTTTTTTGTGACCATTGCAGAAATCAGAAGTTGTGGAAGATTTTTAAGAGTAATATTAGATCCTCAAAAAAAGAGATTTAATAAGCAATGCAACTGTAAAAACACAAGCAAGATGCGCACCTGTTGCTCGACTCTCCTCTGTAATTCCTGCGCTAACCATTGTTTTCGTTCTCTAAAAAATAGGGTTAATTACCTGTATTTGTAAAATTACCCTTGAATTTTACAGAACTGTTAAACTATTAGAGAGATAAAAAATGTCAATAAAGGTGTTCTGGACTGGTACAAAGCCACTTGCCTACTTTGATCAGCTTTAGACAATAGCAATACATAATATCACAATAGCAGTCAAGCATTTCAAATAAACGACAAATTCTCTAATGGTATACATGTTTCGGCACACTTATGCCATCTTCAGTCCAGTGGAAGAGATCTAGTTATAACTTACAATCAGATATATAGACATTACATGTCAAGTGATGTAGATATTAAATTACAATAATAAGATGGCGGAAAATATTTACAAGTTAAAAACGGTGTTAAGATGGTGTATCTGTTTATTAAGGTCTGGTTTAAGTTTCTTAATGTAAAGTGCTTCTTTGAGTTTTAATAAAAAAGAAGAGTGAGCAGTGTCTCCGTGTGGATAGATGCCAAGTGGTTTCGCCAATATAGCGAGAATTACATCCCGCACAAGGGAATTCATAAACCACACATGATTTAAGGAGAGATGGAATGGGATTTTTAAATCTAAAAGAATTTTTTATTTTGAAAGAAGAGTAAACTATTTTGAGATCTAAGTCAATACAAAAGCGTTTAACGAGGTTCCGTAGTTTCCGTTCAGTAATTTGTGAGTAAAAGCTAATGTAAGGTAGTTTAAAATAGTAGGTTTCGGGTTTGGCCCTAGTAGGTTCACAAGTATAGTTTGATGGGTCCGAGTTGTTTGAGTCGTTGTGTGATTTGATGACTTGGTCAATGAAGTGAAAAGGAAATGAATTGCGTTTTTTTTCTAACTTCACACCATCATGCTTTCGTGTCCTAGACACTGCTCACTCTTCTTTTTTTATTAAAACTCAAAGAAGCACTTTACATTAAGAAACTTAAACCAGACCTTAATGAACAGATACACCATCTCAACACCATTTTTAACTTGTAAATATTTTCCGCCTTCTTATTATTGTAATTTAATATCTACATCACTTGACATGTAATGACTATATACCCGATTGTAAATTTTTCACTAGATCTCTTCCACCGTACTGAAGATGGCATAAATATGCCGAAACATGTTTACCATTAAAAAATTTCTCGTTTATTTGAAATGCCTGACAGCAATACATAAGCAGTACACAGAGATTTTTGAAAGTACACCAAAACTAATTAAAGTTATAGCAGAAAAAAATTACAATGGGCCGAAACAGTTCTTTATTACAGATACTGGTATTTACTTTTATATACATTCATATATATTTAATAGACAAAGAAGTCAAGTCTAGCATATTTAGCCCAAAATCAGATCTCAGACCATATCTTACCCAAGCACAGCCCTCATAAATTTCCCACAAAGCTGGTTTGCTTTTGTATGTGAACAACTTAACAAGCACCTAGTCAACCCCAAGAACTCAATTGTTCAATCCTCAGTGTTACACAGATTGTATTTCACAAACAACAACTTCACCTTGTTTTCATTTAGCCCTTTTATCATATTTGTAAACATAATGAAATTTAATTGGGCAATGATATGTTGATGAAACATCTGCTATGATTATATTTATTATTATTGTTATAATTATTATTGTTGTTATTATAATCATTATTATTATTATTATTATTATTATTATTATTATTATTATTATCAATACCAATACCATGATTATTATTATAATCATTACTACTTTTACTTTTGTTATTATTAACAAACTAAAAACATTCCTTAATAATTAATGGGCACTTTAGTCAAGTACAGTAAGTCACAGATATTGTAAGAGATCACATGCATGGACCTTCTATCTGATAAAACACTTCTCATTTAGCATTCTTTAGATAAAGAATACCAATAAGCCAGTAATAGTTTTTCTCATTTGCTAATATTTACCTTTGACAATGTCAGCCATTGTTAGGACACCACATGATATGCTTTTTGGAGTTTGTTTTTGAAGCCATTTAATAAACTTGTAGTACATGTACAATAAAACATTCCTTGTCTGCATTTAATAGAAAATTATCCAAAAGTGAGAAAGATTTTTTTTATGCTTACTTACATTTCAGCAACACTGATTTCTGGCAAAACACCGGAATTTTTCACTTCTTCAAGATAAGTTTGTTTAGCTGTTTTGACATTGTCCCTCACTGTCCGGCGTTGTTGCTTGTTTCGAGACACATGACTCTCAACTAAAACAAACAATGGAGACATGGTGTTCTGTAAGTAGTGAAATTTTGGGTTTCATTCCTGGCAGTTATTGAATTAACAACATCAAGTTAACATTAGTCATTTTTTAAGTTTAGTGCTACTCTGGTTTCGTGGCCAGCAAAAGGAACATGCAAGTTGCTTAAAAACTTTTCTAACTAAAAACAGAGTCACCGGATATTTCCCCTAGATTTAGGTGTCACCAAGTATCTCCCTGATAATTAAAACTAAAACAAGGTCACTGGGTATCTCCTTTGAAATAAGGGTCACCAGATATCTCCCCAAGATTACTGCTAAGACAGAGTCACCGGGTATCTCCCCTGAAATAAGGAATCACCAGATATCTCCCGAGAAATATAATGGCTGAAATAAGACCATTGTACCTTTTGCTGGCCACGAAACCAGAGTAGCACTACATGTAAAAAATGACTAATACTTCACCTGGTTGCAAAAAAAGATTATTTTTCAAGTTAACATATTAATAAAACTTACTTTCTTCTGATTGAATTTTGTAGGCCAATGCTTCATCTTCATGAATTTGAAACTGCTGTCGAACTAAAAGTTAAATAAAAAGAGCAAGACATAACAATAGTTACAGAAAATTTACAGTAAACTTTACACCAATTTGACAGATGGGGAGTTAATTAAATAATTATTTGTAAAACCATGCATACATCAATTTAAATTAAATAATTAGTTAAAAATACGACCGCCCAGACAATATATTTAAATAGAGGCATAACAAAGACATATATTATAAAATATTTAATGAACTGATGTTTCATCACTAAACCCGCAACATCTGCAGAGCAGGATAAAATTGCAAACTCTCGGCTTAAATATCGTATTCATGTTACTGTGACCGCGTTATCTAGCATCTTATCACACCATAAAAATGCTAGATAATGTCTGATTTTGTCTGATTTTTGCAGTTGACTGTCATCAAAACCTCAGGACATCAAGCAAAAAGTGGCAGGCAAAATTTAATATACTGGTCAAATGAGTTCTCCTACCAATATGTAATAAACATACTCCAAAGAACAGCACCTTGCAAACTCAGTGTTAGAGTTATATATAAAACAAGATGAAACTTATCACAGTAATATTTCGACTATATTTCCAAATCATTGTCAGATAAAGTCGAAACATTACTGTGATAAGTTTTGTCTTGTTTTACAACTCAAATATTGAGTTTGCAAGATGCTGTTCTTCGGAGAAGGTTTCTTACTATATTTCCTCAAATTGTCGCAATGGCATAGCTACGAATTTCTTCAGGGGGGCGAAACTATAAATTTTCCGACAACTGGGCGTGATCAAAGTGGGCGTGGCCAAGTGGGCGTGGTCAAAAGGGACGTGGTTGAAAGGTGTGGCTTTAAAAACTGTATATAGATGAGACATCATCAAGGAATGAACAAGAATAATATCTTTGTTATATTTCATATTTACATCAGGTGGCGATATATGTTCGCTATGAAAAGCCAGCTGCCATTTTCAAATCAACTAAGTGTGAAGAAATGGTAATATGCTAGTATATAAACATACAATTTCAGGTATTATCGAACAGGTGGAGCGAGGTAGATCAAATGTTTCTATCGCTATTTCTCTTCAAATGTAATGTACTCAGACAGGCAACACACTGAACACAGAGTTTTCAGCAGAAAAACGAAACAGACATTGTATTTGTATCATTTACTATTTACTTTCTTGGTAAGAATGGTTCTAAAGTACAAATATATTTCGTTTATGTTATACGTGTGAATAATTAGTTACTTTGCCAGTTCACTTCAGAATTTCCGACAAGCTTCCAAATTTTCCGACAAACGGCACCCAAAACGTCGAGTGGGGGGGCGGTCGTCCCTCTTGCCCCCCTGTCGCTTCGCCACTGAATTGTCGGCTGGTAATGGTTTTTGAGTCAATGTCCCCACGCAATCACAAATTACCACAATATGCAGCTTAAACAAGTATTCATTTTCCGTTATGCACAATTTCTTATGGCCAGAATGAAAAATGAAATTAACAAAAACATGGTGAAAAAACTGAAGTGCTTTTGAGTAGTTTAGCCTTCAACGAACACCCGATGTACAAATTATAGCGTGGATATCACTGGATATTGACCGCAGTCATAAATGGATGCCAATTTCAGCATGGCTTTGAAGATGAAAACATCTTTCAAGTCGTTGACTTTAAATAAACCCACGCCACCGTTTCTTTCTAGCACATTATTTAAGTAACGTAGACTCAAAGGAACAAATCTAACACGATTAAGTTTATTGTCCAGATTTAACAAGCTGTTCGTCACTTAAAGCTGTAATTACTTCATGATCAGTTCTTCTTCTTATGTTTTTACCAAAGTACTGCACGTTAAATTGTAACAACAGTACAGAGAGTAGATTTTTTTGACGTATGTAAAATGCCTTTCTTAGTAAAAGAGTATAGTCAAGTGCAAAAATTACAGGAAGAATCGACAATCGCTAAATTCGAAAAATATGTGATACAAAGCTTCACATCAAATTATTCGGATTACCTTCCCCAACTCTGCCTTTCTCGATTTCACCTGGTTTCAGACAAGGACTTCGAGAACTGGATTCCACACGAAGTCCATTTCTTTCATTTTTCATCGCCATTATTTATTAAATTAATGGTGGTTTACCCTTTCGAACAATGTTTCGTTTTTCTACACAAAAATTAATATATAAAGGTTACCGGATATTCCAATAAAAGCAATATCCTGTACCAAGGATTCTAGTACCAGGGTGCTACTCGGTCAGACAATCCTTTGGAACAAAGAAATGGTTTCTATCCTCAACGAAAGAGAAAAGCTATACAGACTTATCATAAGGTGAAACATTTTGTAAGGCTTCCTCTAAACTTTGATTAAATCTCAAGTAGTTGACCACTTAACTGAAAGATGAACCCCTATATCTGGATAATATATAAAATATTAGTTTCTAATTCTAGATCAGATATAACCTGAACATTATTGATACTTTGATAATAATACTGATGGGAATTTTGCAGTAGAAATGTTTTATTATCGTTATTTTTTTTTTGCCTCAAGTCAATTAAGGTATGATGGTCATGAACAAATAGCACTGAATCTTACCCAAGAAGTAAGGCCTACAGCCCCATGTCCACCATGTGCACATCTTCTGCAACTTGCCAGCATCTCCACTAAGAATGGAAATGGAGGTGAGGATCAAACCTTGCCCAATGTTCAACGAAAACAAAGTAGGATTCTTCTCAAATAAATACCAATCATTTGCACTATATAAACTAGCATATCCCATGGTATAATAAGAATCCAGGATGGTCTATATTGAATTGAGCATTTCACTCAATGGTCACAGAGTTATATTTAGGAACACCAACACGATGGCTATGGATGACATTGAGTGAAAGCACTCAATCATTAAACTATTGCATGCAAGGAAATTTCATCTGAGAGTTCATAATAATGTGGTAATTCCAAGATGTCTAGGTACAGGTTATAAAGCCAGTTAGTTCAAGTGACTTTTTAGAGATTATTTTATTGATGAAAGTACCTGAAAGAATAGGTAGCAACCATAAGCATTGCTCCAGATTGGTTGTAAAACATTACAAAAAAATCCTGTAGGAATTGCTATAGGATATTGCATTCCTATCAGAATTTAGGCCAATGCCTAATTGGAATAAATTTCCTGTAGGAGGCAGAATAGGAATTCCCATTGGAAATTTCCTATCCTATAGGAATTCTAATAAGATCCCATAAGGATTTGGGCCAATTTCTAACAGGAATTCTTCTAGGAATTCCTACTGAATTTTTTTATTAGGGCAAGGAGACGTTTCAATAATTTTTTATGCACTCAGGAGTTTATGGATAAGAATTAAATGAATAAAAAAATAAAATTTCATCTTCAGAAAACAATATTTCTTCAAATCTCAATTCATGGAACTACTGTATGTTAACTTTTTTTATATCATCATTAACAAAGTTTACATCTTAAATGTACATCCTTCTCAAGCTTAAAACACAGAAAAAATTTTTGTCCTCTTGAATGTAAATCAAACCTGACTGTTGGTGAGATGCTCTAAGTGTAAAAGTTGCTTATTGCTCTGATTTGTGAATGACATCTGAACTGTTGACTGTGATCTCAACATGTCAATCCACATTACAGTAAATGATTGTTGTGAACCAATGCTGAATGACGTGTGGTAGCTTGGTGTGTATAGGTCTGTTTAGGAACTACTGTACCCATACCAGGCTACCATATACCATTCAATAATTATTGTCTCACAATAATCATTTAATCTGGTTTCACTTGACATGCATGTTGGGACTGCAATGAAACGTACAAGTACATTAAGATCTACAGTATACTGACACTAAGCTACCACATGAATGAAGTCCTCTATTACTCCAACATGATTTTCCTGGTTTCCATTTTAAAAGAGGACCTCAGTGTATGATAACTGTTTTCAGTCCAAGAATTGTAAATACTCACCTTTAAGGATTTTATGCTGATGCAATATTAATTTATAACAGAAGCCAATCATGTTAGTGACAGTGTCAAACTACCAGGACTTACTCCAACAATTGAAAGTGGAAAAGGCATAGATCTGGAATATGAACCACAAAGTAAGATATTTTTTCACCTATTATAAATTAAGATATGATTACAGGCAATACTGAAGTTTAATTTTTTCAGTGTTTATTTAATTTACAAGTATATTCAAACAGTGTGTTCCAGTTTAGCCAATAAAGTCTGGTTTAAATGGTTATTATGTATTAACTCTACCTTCAGATCATCCAAAGGCTCCTGAAATAGGAATGTATGAGACATATTATGTAACAGCACACAAAGGCCCATGTAGAACAGCATGTTTTAGTGGAGATGGTATGGTATATTACTGCAGATGGATTAGGCTATATTTAATAATTAATTAATTAATGTCCAGTTTTCTCACTCTTGTTAATAGAATTGTCTTATATCAGGCAGATGTTTGACAAACTGAGCCATTTTTTCGACTGAAGAGTTGAAAAGTGAAAAATAAGACACCTTGCTGGAAGTTCACATGAAAACCCATAAATACCCTTAAAAACCATGTAGTACACTGTACTGTGGTTGGATGAATATTTTAGCAAATTGAGCCTCAATTAACTTACATGACTATAGTGTCTTACAAAAGATAAAACTTACAGTTAGCTTAGTTTTATTTAAAACTTTAAAATTTCAACCTTTGCCAAATCCAACCATTTAAAGAAGCAAAAATATTTATTTATGCTAATATTTCAAAGTCATTTTACAGTACAGTAAATTTTTCTTTCATTTTAAGGCCTTTTCAAGATATTGCTTTGCTCACCCTTTTTTTAGCTTGAAGAAGTTTTTTTAATTCTTTTTTTTTTGTCTTTAGGAAGATTGATCGCCACTGGATCAGCTGATGCCTCAATCAAAGTTTGTCTAAACATTCATTATTTTGTTAAGCAACCCTGTTTAACCAGCACACTGCATAATAAAATCATCCAGCATTAGATGGAATTATTGTAGGGTCATTAAAAAAAAAAAGTTTTATTGATTATCAAGTTAACTGTTGCTATGAACAAATATCATGATACAGGTACTGGATGTGGACAGAATGATAGTAAAGACAACAATGCCAAGTTCCCAGGACCACCCAGGATCAACAGGAATGGAAAGTCATCCTGTCATCAGAACATTATATGATCATGTTGATGTATGGGCCTAAATAAGTATTAATTACAAGTAATACCGTAGCAGGAGGGAAATTAGTGATTAAATGTCTCTAAAAGCAAAGGGAGGTTTTATGGAAGTCTGAGTGACTTTTACGCAGCCCCCTGTGTCTTGAATAGCATGTGCAGAACCAATAGTCCTTTCCTACAGAATGAGTCACAAAAACTGTAGTTTTAATGGTCACAACTGATATGGTCACCAATGCAATTTCCAGCCCTGTAGAATTGTCTGGCATTAGCCAGAGTAAAATACTAAACCATGCCCTTGCCCCTTCATGATTTAAGTACTATACATGTAATGTTGGAATAATTGCATATATTTCAGGAAGTAACAGCATTAGAATTTCATCCATCATCACCAGTCCTTATATCTGGGAGCCGTGATTACACCATAAAATTCTTTGATATTTCCAAACCATCTGTTAAAAAGGCATATCGATCAATCCAGGTAAAAAGAAACTCTTAATATTTCAAAAATGTTGGGTGATATTCTTGATGTTTATGGCAAATATTAATCTTTTCGGTGGTGTAGGAAGTTGAACAGATAACCAGTATGTCTTTTCATCCATCTGGTGATTTCATTTTGGTTGGCACAGAACATCCAACAAGTAACTATTTGACGTTGTGCTTTTTGATCCTTTCATACAGTAGTGTAGACAAGTAGCTATGTTTTTCAAAATATTTTTAGTTCGACTTTATGAAGTGAACACATTGCAGTGTTTTGTTGCCAGTAACCCTCGTGAATATCATAATGGACCAATTACAACGGTTAGTCAGATTTTTATCACCACAAATAATGTAACCATGAAATGGGAATGGCATTACTGTACAGCATTGTTTCTTAATGTAATGTCATAATTTCAGGTAAACTATTCACCCTCAGGTCATCTTTATGCCTCATCAAGCAAGGATGGATCCATTAAAGTAAGCTCAATTAATCCTTCAAACTTGGATATGACAATTTCTGAAGATAATTTATGTATCTTCCAATAATGTCAAATGTGTTTGCCAACAGGTCTGGGATGGTGTCAGTAACCGATGCATATCAACATTTCCTAATGCTCATAATGGAAGTGAGGTAACATCCACTAGAAAGGAATTCTGTTTAGAGCAAGGAATAACTGAAAGTAGCAAAAGCATGCTCATTAGTATCTTTACCCCCTTAGAAACGCACCTTTGCAAGTCTGCTCTGTAAACCTTCTTACAGTAATATATATAGCTGCATGTTATGCAATGATTCCTCTCTGACAAACTTTAGTATAGTACTTTCTGGGACAAGCATCGTATACCTTACATAGTCATTTTACTTTGATTTGGTTATCTCTTGGTTTATCAGGTGTCATCAGTAATATTTTCAAAGAATTCAAAGGTATGGATATTAGGGTGTTTCTGTGTTGGCACATAAAATGTACACCTAGCATTCCAAACTTGAATTTATTGGTTATATCCATTCAATACCACCAGCTAGACAAGTTCTAATGAGTCCTAAGATGAGAGGAAAGACATGTTGTCACCACAACTATTTACTATTAAAATGTTTAATTTAGTATTTATTGTCAAATGGAAAAGACTCATTGGTATTTTTGTGGGAGTTATCTACAGGTAAAGTAACGGTCACAAGTACTACTGTATACTACTGTCTGTCACAATGCATGTTTAAAAAAAGTGATCCTATGGGCAAAATGAAAACACTGGTGTTCTTATTGCTTGTCTTATGAAGAATAATTACATGAAGAATTATGTATAATTATTTTGCTTTAGTTCCAAATGCTTGATTACATAGAATAATGAAATTGAAAAGTTGCAACAAAACTGTGAAAAAATTTATGGATTGAAGAAATATACTTTAAAATAACAATTGAAAAACTTGACCATAAAGTTTGTTTCATTGTTCCACGACAGAAAAAATAAAAATTGCTGTGTTATGAATATTATATTTATCCTTCACAATTAAGTTTGGACTGGCCATGTGAGATCTTTTTGTTACAGGCCGTGCAGTTAGTATGTACACTGGAGTAAAGACATCAACAGCATCTCATTCTGTTGGGGCTGCATTCAACAACACAGAAGACTACAGTAAGAGTTCTTTTTTGTACAAGAATGCTAAAATTTTTAAAAAGTATATTTAAAAAATGTTAATTATGAACAACCATTTTCTCAACTATTGAACAGTTTTTCTCCCTGATAACACTGAAAAAAATGGCATCATATTGTGTTGGGATACAAGAACGACAGAAAAACTAAAAGTACTACCATCAGGTAAATCTGTGGGCTTGCTATTTTTAGCTGGTTACAGGCATCTGTGATGTTTTTTCCCCTTAGTAACTGAATCTGAAAAATCCGTTTCAACTTTGGCATGCATAGTAACTAGAAAATATCTTCAAAGTTTCTGCAAAAGTCTATGAGGAGCATTAGCCATTGTTATGGAAATATCTTCTAATAATCTTTAATCATTTTTTATTTACAGGCCACAATAATACCATAGGCTGTGTGAAACATTCTCCTACAGCAGCTGCATTTGTGTCTTGTAGTGATGATTTTAGGGCTAGATTTTGGTATTCAGAGGGCATATGATAATGTGGATCAAGAACTGTTAGAAATAAAGCAATTGTTACCATTTTAAAGTTTTATTTTACCTTTTACCATAAATCAATGCATTAATTTAAGAGTACTTGAATATATTTGAAGCCTAAAGAGTTGGGGAACTGCAGAGAAGTGGAATAGAAAATACTAAATTAAGGCCCTTCATGCAAATTGTCAGTATATTCTGTTCCAAGTTTTTGGTAATTCCCTGACTCTTTTGGCATTTTTTTTGGTTCAACACTGCCTACACACCACGCTGCTATTACATCATTATTTGGATCTGTTTCATTGCTATGTTACAATTGCTAGAAACAGTTTATTTTAGTGTACTGTTACTTATTTCAGGGGTTATAGCTTTACGTTATCACCATATTTTATTGGCTGGCCAAGTTTTTCTGTTTGTTGATATATTATGGCAACATGTTTGTGGGAAGGTGTTTTATAACAGGGTCTGGAGGTTGGTCTGGACTCTAGATGGAAGCTTTTACAGAAAATTTGAAATTTCTGATGCTGTTAAATTAATTTGGGCATTTGCCTATTTTTACTGCTGACTTATAATAGATCTACAGGAACATGGGCTGCCAGCAGATTCATTGGTTAGATGCTGGGACTCGTTGCATTGAATTATCAGGGGAGCACAGCACCCTGCTTCTGGCTTTTAGAGAGGTGCCAGTCCCCTAGCATCCCTGCTGCCTTCAGCCATGTGACGTCACACGAAAAACGTCCGAAAACTAACACTATACTTTTTTGCCATTATTGTTGTGCTGTGTTATTGAATGTTACTTGAACCAGAACAGCTAACTAAGAAGAAGTATTCGTGTGCAGTGATTCACTGAAATTCTCATTTTTCTAAGTTCCCGCTTAGGCCAGAACTCATAAAAAATGTTCAACTGGAACAGGAACTTTTTGCTAGTCTTATCCTATATTCATGTAACTGTAGACAAATTTTCAAAGTTGTGAAAATTGTTGAGTGTTTTTCATTAATTTTCACGTTCAAACAATATCTTGTAAATTTTTCCCGGTCTGATTAATAATGACATCACACTTGTAGGGTTTGTACACACTGGACGCGTAATGCGATGCCGTAACTGTGCGCTGTGACGGGTGGAAATTAGCACCAATTATTTTGATAACATCGTTCAAACTGAACGCGTCCACATTGCCGCATTCGAACGACGCGTCCAACGTGAACGACATAATTAAAATAATATGGAGCTAATTTTCAAGCCCTACAGCGAACGGTTACGGTGTCGCATTACGCGTCCAGTGTGTACAAGCTTTTTGGTTTCTGAACCGGGGCGTTGTCCATCCGAGATAGCAACATCTCCTAGTTTTCGGTAAATCAGCAATTTGCAAAGGCTTATACAAGTGAAAAATTATGCGGCAGACACGGTGGAACATTGCATGGAAGACTGTATAGTATGGACAAGGGTAATATTTCAAAATGGGAAAAACACTGGGAAAAGACCATGTGAAACTATGGGTTGGTAAAAGGGAAACTCTTAACGTGTTCAGACCGTATTTTCTCTATCTCTAACTCTATTCCCAATGTTATCTACTTCCTTAACATCTTATCCCGCTGAATGATATCTAGTAATAATACCGCACCATTACGTACAATGATCCAACGTGCCTGCAGCTGTATTAGGTCGGTTAAACCTGCCACCACATAAAATGGTTAACGGTATACCCCATCCGTCCGACTAGGGGAGTTATATAACTTATAAAGCATAAATTAGAATTTAAATTACTATACTCGAGTTAATTCGTAAGGACTGACCAAAGCCTCCAAGGAATGTAATAGGAATGTCAGAACGATCGGGAAAGAAGAAAATCAAACTATGAAACCCGAAAGTTAAAAATCGATTTTGTTGAATTGTGATTGATCCACACTAAGTAGTTTGACAAATAATGTTGTATGCCACCTTACACTAGGGCATACTATCTCAATCGGGCTCATGACAGAGTGGAATGTTAATTGCTCTATTATTCAATAAACTGGCCTATCAAATAACGTCTGTCACTTTTGACACTGGTAAATAGTGTGATGATTTTGATGAATTGGAATTATATGAAATGTTTGTGCGTGTGGTTGTATAAGAGAAATCTTTGGTTAAATTCTGGAAATACTCCTTTTTTTCTTGTTAAACAAAATACTCTCATTTTTACCAAAAAAGGTTACTCGAGTGCAGTTCACATCCGATCATGCACTTAAATTAAAGTTGTGACGTACTGAAGGTATGAAATGTTTTCCAAAGGAGCGGGAGTATAAATTGAGCCGCGGACACCCTGCAGCGTGTCTTCACGACAGTGAGCTTGTGTATAAAGAACAGACAAAAACACACGGATAGGTTAACTCCGACAAAGATGACAACACAGCGCACCAGCTTACATGTTGTTATTAACGTGCCGGCGAAAAGCTACCAAAAGAAAGTACCTCCGCCAACCTTACCAAAACCTAAAGCAAAGAAATATTCGGCAGACGAGAGTGTTGAATTAAGTTTCCCTCCTCCACCACCAGAAGCTTTCGAGCAAAAAACAGATCCGATGCAGTCGGGAAATCAGGGTGCGGCTGAGGACGAGCTTGATAAGCTGACTGACCTATTGATGAAGAACCTCGAAAATACAGACGATCCTGAATTTTTTGGTAAGACATGAACTAACAGCTCGATCGATTTTGGTCATTTGGTGGCATTATTCATTAGCACTTTTGTGTTTCACCGTTGAATTTGTTAAGAAGCAAGGTTGTTTGACTGTCAAAGCAGATGTTTAGAATAAGATGCTTTATCTGGCGTTGTATTTCAGTGTCATTTTACCACGGGAGTAGCAAATAGTGCAATGTGAAAAGCATACATTGAATCTCGACTTCTTTATTAATTTATGCAAATAGACTAAGGGTTACTAAGTCTGTTCCGCAAATGACATTGTCCAATAGTTTTTTAAGAGATGAAATATACCACATCGATTTTTAACTCTCACCCTAGTTCACTGGGTGTCAAAGTGATGAGATAACCCAAACTACAAAATGATTTTCTTTCCAAAAACTAAGTCTACCATTCTTGTTCACTTAGGATAATTTCATATATTTGGACCGTTATGCGGAGCAGCATATATTGACCAGAGCTAAACAGAGATGAGTAAAATACACAGCCAAAAAAAAAATATTATGAAACATCTGCTATGTACTGTATACCGGTAGTTTAGCTCTTAATAATAACGTAAAAGGCTTTTTAATAACACAATTTCACATGCCACAATAATGTGTTAGTGGTACATATGGGGAATATAGAAATGACAACAAACAGGGGTACAACTTTGGGTTTATTTATATTTTTCTCATTTCGTTACAAGTTTTAATATTAACATATTGTTAGGTATGTGCTACAAATGTGGTGGAAAGATCAGTGGTAGTAAATCGGGATGCAAAGCAATGGACAACCAGTACCATGTGACATGTTTCATTTGTGATATTTGTGGTAAGCTACCCAGTAAGGCTCACTCCTCACTTGAAAGATTAAAATTCTAATCATTGCATTCTCCATGTAAACATTTTATTGTCTTACACATAATAGGGTACCAGCTTTTAAACATGCCATTTTATCAAGTTGAAGATAAAGTTATCTGTGAACCAGACTACATGGTAACAATTAATATTAAATGTTGCTATATTGTTGTTAAAATAACTGCTGGTAAATGTATACCATAACATTACATTTTATGATTACTTTCAGAACACTCTTGAAAACTGTGTAGTTTGCAAAAATGTCATAACCGACAGGGTTTGTATTCTTTGTAACATTTACTGTCACTGAAATTTGCATCAGTATTTTTTTAGTTGATCTGAGGAATTTTCTTCATTTGTTTGCAGATATTGCGTGCTCTAAATGTTGCCTATCACCCACAATGTTTTGCATGCTCTGAATGCGAAAAATGTCTTGATGGCATTCACTTCACCTTAGATGCAAATGATAATATCCATTGTGTCAACTGCTATTATAAGTAAGTACCATAAAGACTTGCATGTTTAATTTATATTTAAAAGTTGAAAATTTTCATTTTGTTTTCTTTATTCAGAAAATACTCTCCTCGCTGTTTTGCATGCAATGATCTAATTCTTCCAGAGGAGGTAAATACAAAGAAACATATTTTTAATTTTAACCAGTTTATAATTTAAGATTAAATTTTATTCCAAAAGTGACATCTTAATATTTATTTTGACTATTTCAAATTCATTAAGTCAAAATACATTTATTACCAATTCATTAATTTTGTTGCTTTTTTCGTATGATCATTACTGTATTTGAACAGCGTGGTGTTTATAGAATTATTTAATAAACTGCATGCCAGCATGGTTTTTTTTATTTTAATTTTTTTATTTTCTTTTATTTGGTGTATCCTGTACTTTTTAAACTTAAAATAATTATTTTGTAATTACTTTTTACTGACAAAATTGTCTTAAAATTGGTATTTTAGGGAAAGGATGAAATTGTACGTATAGTTTCGATGGAAAAAGACTTTCATGTCAGCTGTTTCAAGTGTGAGGTATTGTAATTTAGCCTCACCATCATCGAATTAGGCTTTAGTAGGGCATAAAAAATTACGTTATTATTTATTCCTTTTTTAGGAATGTGGTTTGTTGCTATCCTCTGAGGAAGAAGGTCATGGGTGTTATCCTATTGAAGGTCATCTGCTGTGCCAACCATGTAATGGTAAACGTGTCAAAGAACTGACAAGAAAATCTGGATCCACCCAACATCCATTAACAACTGAACTGTAAAAAGATATTTTAATTATTTGCAAAATGCATGCATTGTTGAGTAAAACTGCCATTTCTTGTTTGCAAGAGAAGGGAAAACAGTGACAATACAGATAGTACAGTATCTAGAGCTAGTTTTTACAAACCCATTTCCTAACAAGAGATTATTATTTACGCTATTCTTATCATAGATTATTTCAAAATATTATATTTGCATTCTTACTTAGTAAGATATGAAAATAAGAGGCATCTTCATCAGCATTCCATTAGATTTTTATTCTCCATTCCAAAATTATATAAACCAAAAACAAATACACACAACATGACAATGTCATGTTCTTACTAAATTTTCACCTTTAGCCTGCAAGCAGGCTTTCTAAGAGAGGGGTAGAAACTGAGCTACACATAGCCACAACGCTAAGACTGCCTACAGTATATGATACATGTAGCTTCACCAAGGTGGGTTCTGTGCATGTAAGAGAGGTGGCTACTATTGTTAAGACCAAATGAATAGAAAAGGGAGTTAACCCTTGCAGTAATGGAGAAAATATTTTAGGAGTAAGAACAATAATTTCATGAAGTCTAACTGTTCATTTTATATTTCATTTATGTTGTTCAATTTCCTTCATGTAAAACTAATACTTTGCATGGAGTTTTTTAATCTCCCAGTACTGTATAAATTTCAAATTGGAAGATCTCAGAAAGCAGTGAGAATGAAAAAACTAAAACACTTTACAAAAAAATTGGCTTTTCAGTGACATTACAGCTATGGATAAATATTGCATATAGTAACATTATAATACAATTATCAGGGATACTACCATAGTTATTGAAGCAAAAGGGATGAAAGCTAAAATGTAAAAATGTGTTTTGGCAATTAACTTACGCTTAAGTCTTGTTAAAGACTTAAGCAATGGCATAATTGCTGCCATGAACTCTGACAAAATTGCATTTATAATTATCAATTTTACTCAAGCTCTATTCCTTCATTAGTTCCTCTCAATTTAGTTCATAAATTTATATTAAAATTTTGTTAGGAAAAATCAATTTTTTCTGGTAGCTTTGGTAAAGGAGGATCTGTTGCTTTAGCATTGTGAACAAACTTAGATATTTTAGCTGGTTTGGCAACCTTTTTCTTGGGTCTTAATCTTGATTGTGCTGGCATCAAAACAGCTGAGTGACCTCCTAAACCATTATACCCTAGATGCAATCTACCTGGATCTTTGTCCAAATGAAGATAAGTGCGTTTCCTGTTTGGCCGCAGGGCCCCAGGACGAACAGGCGAGACGACATCTTCAAAAGACACCGTTTTTTGCATTGTGCTGAGCATGCTGCAAAAAGAAAAGAAAAATGCAGTGTGTATCTGTTTCAATGACAGGTAAAAATGAATGTTAAGACACATTAACTTAACGGCTTTATTATGCCTGCTGGATTCATGTGTGGTACCGATAACACTGTTAAATTACAATAGCTAGAGGGAAACGACCTCCACTATTGCTGTTCTTAATCGTTTTTTGAGATAACGAGCTTGACGAACTTCACTAGTCCTCTGATATTTACCAAGCTCCCACATGAACTAAATTTGTGTTGAGCATTAAGTAAAGGCCTCTTATTGCATATTTCTGTATTACAGTTGTAACTGCTTTGGTTTCGTCGCAACTGACCGTCACACGTCCCTTGCGAAATTGAACAAATCAAATAAAAAATGCATAATTTGTGTGATCGTACACGTATTTGGTTGTCGCCAGTAATTCGATGATCATTCGGATATTAAGGCCAAGTTTTAAAAGTCGGACGTATAATATGGCAAAACAAAGCGAAGGTGTTCTATATAAAATTAGTGATTAGTTCGGCATTTGAAACGGTTAATTTCGGCTGACGCAGACGCCGAACCTGATTTATGCATCCGAAATAACCAATTTGACGGTAAAACATGATACATAATGCCGCTGTAGTCCTGTTTTACAACAAGGGTTGGGAAGACGAATCTGAATGTCGATGCATTGATACACGTGGTTACGTTTTAAATGCGTTTTTTCATCTTAACTTTTCGCATGGGGACATATTACTGGTCCCCACAAAAACGCGTTTTCGGATGCGTTTTTATTTTTTGAAATTAATGTGTTTCTTTTCAATAAGACCTGGGCACAAACTATATAGGATTCGTGGCTTGATTACTTGTCGTCGGATAAAAAGGAAGTCTTTACGTCCATAATACTTGTTCGACGATTTCCATTGCTGTTAATGGGTAGATGGGATGAGTGGTCTTCGGGATCTCCGATGAAGAACCAATGAGCTGGTTTTAGAAGTAGCGAAATGCATTACAATTTCTGAGTAATCTTAGGTTTAAATTTACGTAAAAATAACCACCCTAATTAGCAAACATTAATGGCTAAATGAAGATGGGACCATTCACTAGAGGTTTTATTCGGGAGAACTCCATGTAACTCTATGTAACATAGCTACTGATGTGTGATATGAAACGTCAGCTATTACATCTCAACTTCGATATAATACCATTTTCTTAACAAACGTTGACATAAATGGTAATTATTAAGTTTTTATACGAAAACATTGAATCATATTACAAAATTTAAAACGCGTTTGAAAATCATTTTGATTTCGGTGGGTGCGTTTCAAGGACCTTTTTTTTCTCTCCTTAGAACACATTTTTTAATACTTGGTTTTCGCATCCGTGGTCACTGACCTGTTTAATTAAGAAAGCTACAAAATTTTGCAAGTTTTCTGGGATGATTTATTTATTTATTTGGAATATTTTAGCAGGATAGACATTTCAGTAATAAATTACTTATATCAACGTGTGTCCTGAGATTAATTAAATTAAGAAAAACCTAAAATTGTACTTACATTTCATATACACTATTTAGATTTAGATTTGTAAGTTAATAAATTAAAATATAAGCCAAGACGGAAACTCGAAGTAGTGTAAAAATACCGGTACTTGATGTAGTTTTCTTGTAACAGGTATACTTTAAATCGTATTACTTCACTAAATTTACCTTTCTTGTTGGTCACTGTTGTTTGTGACTTCAACATTCTTATCTGTACCAAACGTGAGAGCTGGTTTTGTCAGTTGTAGAGGAACTGGACTAAAAAAAATTAAAGTTGAATAATAAACCCAATCATGGGTACAAACTGAGGCAGTAACTAGAATACAGAAAATTTCAGCCCACAATGGCAAACCTAACTTTTGGAAGAGTCTGCTTACAGGTACTTGTAGTCTTAAAGGTAAATTAAATACCAGTAAAACCTAAATTCGCATTACCTTTCTTGAAGTAACCTATTGATTATGCTACTACGTGGACTAGGTGACTGGAGAGATATCTGTAGTTTATCCAGTTTCTTCTTTAAGCTCTGAAATACATTAAAAATATAATTAAACATATCAGCAATAGATTGACCAGGCGGGAAACGTAGTCTTGTGATAAATATAAGAGCCCAGCATATAATACGGAGGACAGGCATGATACAAAACAACAAGGAAATATATAGAATATTTAATTTCTAACGTTTCGTTGCCAAACGTGCAACATCTTCAGAGATATAATGGAATCTCATGGGAATCTCGGCCCTTTCTGGCAAAAAACGAAAAAATCCTCCTCCCACTGTCATTCTATCACACCATTTAGCTACTGGACACCCTATCTCCTCCAACGACTTTAAGATCATTTCCTCTTGCTCCTTTGAATCCGAATTACTTTTACATGAAAGCCTACTTATAGCTAAACTCAAACCATCTTTAAATAACAACATTGGTTCGGCACCACTCTTTTTATTTTGATCTATCTTCTACGTCTCTATTATTCTTTCTTACGTGTTAATTATCTTTGCTTTGCACCACTGTAACCTTTATTTTTATCCTTACTTTCTGTTGGTTGACGCCTGTAATCGATATGCCTTGTCGCTATATATCATCGTACTCTGAAGATGTTGCACGTTTGGCAACGAAACGTTAGAAATTAAATATTGTATATATCTCCTGTTGTTTTGTATCATGCCTGTCCTCCGTATTATATGCTGGACTCTTATATTTATCATAATTAAACATCACCGATCGAATGACCAGGCGGAAAACGTAATCTCAAGAGGAATATCAAAGCCCAGGCTTTAATAAAGATATTTTGCTGGGCTTTGATATTCCTCTTGAGATAATTAAACATAGTTAAACAAAAGTATTTAATGAATGGAACATCTTCTGTTCTGCTACATAACACTTCAGTCTGTAATGTATCCCAAATTATAGTGCTGAATTTATACTACTATCCTGTATTGGTTTCATAATACAAAAGCCAGGGTTCAAAACATTATCCATAGACCTACATGTGTACACTACAACTTTCACTAAAACAGTGTTTTGATAAATATTCAAGTTATTTCTTTCAAAATAGAACTGATACAGAATCCTACATTTAAGTTACATACAGAAACATAGAATACCAAACCTTACTTGTTTCTCTTGTTCAGCATGATGGAGTTGATCTTGCAAGCTGTCAACTTTTTTTTTGCTTTTTGAATATTCCAATTCTTGCACTTTGAACTGGATACAAAAGAATAGAAAACAGAAATTTTGCCCATTGTGCTGTCAAAAAAACTGAACTCCTTATTCAAACACCTTACCTTATGCTGTAATAAATTTAAATCTCTTTCAAGTATTTCTTTCTCTGACCTGGCTTTCTTTTTTGCATCACGCATCTTCTCATTCTCTCTATATACAATGGTATGACAGGTAATTTGTATTATACTTGGATAAACAATTTATTTTTGACAAGACATGAAATGGTGATAATAATAAAATTACCTCTTCATAATAATCAATTGTGATGCCAATTCATTTGCTGTCTTTGGCCCAGATCCAATAGTCCTTAACATATCCTGAGCCTCCTCATGACTTCCTGATATCATTGTTTTAATTCTAATGAAAGAAAAGATCATAATTTCATAGTCTTATGTAAGGCATTCAAGAAATTCCCCTGGCAATAAATGCACAGTTCATAATGTCTTATGTAATATTTAAAAAATGAGTAGGAACGTTTTATTGGATATAAAACACCTGGCTGTTGCGTCGTGTTTTAGATCCAATAAAACACAAACACAAGTTTTTTGAATGGCTTCAAAAATGAACACCTCAACACGCCAGTCTACAAAGAAAATTTGAAAATTAATGTTTTGTAAGCCAAGTAAATTCGACAAGAAAAACGAGCATATCTTTATCACATATAAAGATACAACACGGTTATGATTTTCCTTTGTGTTTTCCTTGTGAATTATTAATGACTTTTTGAAATATTTTTTAAAAGCAGTTTTCATAGTATCTCGTATATTTTTTAAAGAAGCACAACTCTGAACTCCCCAGAGGCTAATGTTTCACCACTGAAAACATGGTAAACATATGTTGAAACTCCCCGGAGCAAGTTGAGAGAGGGTTACCTTTCAATTTAGGTTAGGGTCAGAGTTTGCATTAGGATGTACCAATAAGTGTTACATTTATCATACCTCCTTGAATTTCAATGTCAGTTGAAATTGGGATGCATACCACAATTAGAGTACACAGTCAGTTTGAGGAAGAGACTGGGTTGCTTCAAAAGTGTTTCCTCACTTCTGACATTCCTCTGGAAAGGTTGAACAATTGGAAGACACATTGGGGTCTGCATGAAAGTGCAATCACACTACAGTACATGTATTGTAACAATACTGTGTGCAATGACCTTTCAGAATAGACAAATGGTTAAATCTGGGTTGTCACAGTGTAAAACAAATTGCTGGCTTTGGCAGAAGGCTGGCCAAATACCAGTGGTTTTGTGAGAATGTTTGTCTCCACTTTATCAGGATATTTTGGCTAGGAAAATTTGAATTTTGCTAACAGTTTTCTAAGTTACAAATAGCCAAAGAAAACAATTGTGTAGCTTAAACCAAGCTGCCAATTTATGTCTTACTTTACCTCTCACACAATAATAGTTCTCTTTTCACATTCTTCAGTTCTTTGTCAAGCTTTTGCATTTGTCTTGTATTTTCAGTTAAAAAACTGACTTGTTTCTTAATAAAATGAAAAGGGAAGTTATTCATTTGCCACCCTCAAAAACAGAGCAATAATTGCAAATGAGTAATAAAGTTCAAGTTATAACTGCAATGTATTAGTGTAGTTTTGTGGCACCAAATCTTCTCTTCCCTAAAAGTGGCAATAGTTTTCCACAATAGTTTTCCACAATAGTTTTCCAGTTTTCCCTTAATTTTAGCAAAACATCAGCACCTCATTTAATAACTGTTTTCATAATGTACAATCAAATATTTCAATAATTACAAATTTTACTCTGTCCATAGATTGGAGACGTTGTAGACAAAAGTTGAACCAGAATTTAAAGTGCAAATAGCTACCGTCAGTGCATCTTTAATGGAACACTCCCTCTCCAACTTTAATGTAAGATCTTGTATCATAGCTGTTCCTTCTTCAATCTTTCTTCTAAATTCAGCACATTCTTTTTGAATTTTGATGTGTTCTAGTTCTGTGCAAACAACATTTAATTAAACATTTTTGCTTCAATAGCTACAATGACCAGTCTCTAGAAATGATGATTAGCAATTGAAAGAATGGACAGTCAAAAATAAAACAATGAACTACCTTTTTCTTTCACAATTACCCTTTGATTTCTTAACTGGTTCTAAAAAATCATGCAACTAAGCATAAATTGCTTTATTTATGGCTATACACACAAGTTCATAGCGATCCAAGAAAAATTTTATAACATCTAGTTCTGGATTTTAGGATACTAAAGTCAACTTTTTGCTGTGTAGTCTACAATCAACCATTTAATATTTCCATTTGACAAGTGAAATTGTTTGGCATTGCAGGCAGTATGAGTAAAATTCTACAATGTACCTGCCGATAGGTCAACCCTTTGATAGCCATTCCCCCCCTTTAAGGAAGGAAATGATCCAATTTTAGCCAGAGTAAGATACTAAAGCATACACTTGGCTGGCAAAAGGTTAAACTTACCTCTAAAGTACCACAAAATGCAAAAAAACTCAATCCACTACCATTTCAGACCACAGATTTCAAAAAGATTTCAGTTAACCTGCCCCATGTTGTGTGTCCTTACTGGCTGGGTTTGATGACATCATCAAATACTATAAAAGTGAGAGCTTTGCTTAGTCAAACCTACCCGGATTGTTTCTATGTCTTCATCAGATGGAACTTCTTGAAGGTCACTGAAGAACAACTTGATGCTGCTGCTGCAGTTCTTCCGGCAGGTTGGGCAAGTTTTACTACGTGAAAACCATCTAGTAAGACTAGAATGGATTGATTAAAGAAAAGCAAAATAATTGTTTAAATGCATGTACAATATAGGAATTACCTTGTTATTAAGATCATTTTTAATAGGGTATTGGTAATTAAGTTTGGCTCTGCATGCATCCATACATACATAGTTAGCTTGTTGAATGGTAAGTTCATAACAGCTTCAAACATCTCAAACATGCAATTAATTTTTTAGTTTTTTTAAAATATTGAAATTTTATTTTTCAGATCCACTGACTTCAAAAAAATCTGTTTCCCTCATAGGAACTTCAAATGTCAAATAAAATTCAAGAATTACAGTACTAACTTATGGTAAATGATGCAGTAGTTCTGCTACTGGACGACCAACAAACATTCATCAAGCTCATAACCTCAGGAAAACAATTTCTGAACCCCAGATGGGAATTAAACCTGCAACTGTCTGATGACGAATAATACGCTCTAACCATTGAGCTACCAAAACTCAAATGGTGATCTAAGGAGGGTCCAAACTCATGCTCCCCTGGAACATTTTTGAATTCATAAAGTAAGTATGCTCTATGTATCTTTATGGCATACAGAATGGTTATAATCAGAAAATCTGTGACAAGCTACTTTCCACAGGGCCAGAAACTGCACACATGTCATGACATGTGTGATGTTTATGTACCCATTTGAAAGAATGGTCCATGCCAGAGATTTCCAGTGTAGTCCACCTTGAATGCACTCTGAGTCAAATGGCCAGCAAATAACTAATTTTGTATAAATTAATGGATGGATACATTGAATGTATAAATATATAATTATATACTGTATAGAGTGGTAAATTTAACAATTAAAAAAAGATACCTAGGATGAATTGATCAACTTTCTCAAACTAGTAAAATACATACCATTCACTGTGATAAACATGCCCACCTTAATTATTCAATTGTTAAAGAAAACCATACATAAATATGTATGTACGTACGTACGTATGCATGCATGCATGCATGCATGCATGTATGTATGTATGTATGTATGTATGTATGTATGTATGTATGTATGTATGTATGTACAATGGTTATATATATAATTAAGAAATAGAAACTGCTTTGTTGTATGGGAAAGCCTAATGCAAACACGAGTAAGAGTTTAGCAGACCCCAAGACTGACAAAACAAAAAAAGGTTGCAATTTATGTATACACAACGTTTTCGCATCTAGTTCAGTTGCATCACTATAATGTATATTCTCCCATACACTCAAAGGATACATGGACAGGCTATTAAATCCTCCGATAATACATCTGTGCAAATAGTGCACATTGAACGAAACATTTTAGGGTTATGTTTTCGTCATTTTCTTGGAAGTTAAATGGATATTTGTAGTATTGCATGAAATCTGTTTTCATCTGAATTTCACTTTTCGCGCATTTTTACTGAGCATACACGTTTTGAAAATACCGCTAACCAAGCTTGCAGGCGGGGATGTTGATCAACAAGAAAACACATGTGTTTGGAACAAATAATCGTTTATAGTCGTGTAATACTAATATTTTCAAATAAACTTTGAAATGGGAAGGAAGAAAAACCGTGGTGAACTTGGTCAAAAAGGACGAGGGAAGAAAGCGAAGATACAAAAACCTCCTGAGCTATTTGTGGAAGGTAAGATCAGTTATGATCGTATGTACAGGGTGTCCCAAAAAAGTGTACTCACTCTTTGACTGCCCATTACTCATGTATTTTGTTTTGATTTAGATGTTTATTGACATAGATACAAGTCGA
>JBAHVQ010000539.1:0-12256 GCA_036872915.1 Nanipora kamurai | reverse complement strand
AGCATTTGCGAACAAGCAGAAATGAGTAGACTAGACTAGGGGTGAACATTAAAGTTTTCTTTGATGGCATTAAAGTTCCATAAATTTACTGTTGTTTTCTTTAATTCACTCATTCGACTTGTATCTATGTCAATAAACATCTAAATCAAAACAAAATACATGAGTAATGGGTAGTCAATGAGTGAGAACATTTTTTTGGCACACCCTGTATATTATGTTCAGTTGTTGGTTGCTTTACATGAAACATTCAGAGACTCATGGAAAATAATGGTTTTTATTTCATATCGGTCATTTATATCAATTTAAAACAGAAGATTCAGAGCGATCTAAAGGAAGAAAGCTGAATAAATCAAGTACTATAAAGTAAGTTCGACAAAATTTACCTTTCACAACATGTGTAGATGAAGAATATAGTACTCTGATTACTGATTAAGTACTGTCACGTCTTAAAAAAGGAAATTTGCTCCGAGAAAGAAATCCTCAAGTGGAAAAAAACTCAACTTATTTGAAGATAGCAGTGGTAAGCTTTGAAAAAAATTATAAGATTTCACAAAATTACTCAAACTCAACTGCAGGCCAATTGTATACCTGTACCTTGGGCTATTAATTATTATCAGTTGTTTATTTTGATAATTGCTTTTCATCAATCCATGTACTGTATTCATATGACATTTTCCATCAGCAAATGTTATAAACTTTGATTTATTGGTACATGAATTAGGAAGAACTAACATGTAAAACCATTTTGTAATGCAATTGATCCTTTCATTAAACTGCAGACGAAGAAGTGACAATAAACCCAAGGATCTTAAAGCAGAACACAGATGATATCCTAAATTCAGATGCCTCCTCAGGAGAAATGGTAATCATTATGAGTCAGTCCTAATATTTTGATTAAAAATATACAGTCTCAGGAAAGAAACTAGTTCCAGATTCATCTGAAAAGATTTATAACATGGTGGTCTTGAACACAGAATAATCTTTAGAATTATATTTTTTAAATAATTCTCAGCCAAATGATGATTTTGGAGAAGTGTTGGATAACAGTTCCTCATCAGATGAAGAATATAAGAACAGTGAAAACAGTAGAAAGGTTAGTTTGAGTAAAATGTTGTGACCTAAAGTAACCTTTGTAGCTCAGTTGGCAGAGCAACCAACTAGATTTGCAGGGTTACCATTTTATTCCCAGGTAGAGACCTTAGAGTTGCAGTTTTTGTAATTGGTCCAAGTTGGGTCTTAAAAGTATTATATATACATAACAAAAGTATAAAAAGTATATTGTGACACTCAAAAATTTCCTTCTTCTAATATAAATTCTACTTCATGTAATTAAGTGTAAATTCTGAATATTCATACAAGAATGCATCTTTTTGTTTTCATTTTGCAGTTGCTAGTAGTTGAAAGGAAGTCCCAAAAACTAGACAAGAAGATTACTGAAAACAAGTGTGTCATATTTGCCTGTGTAATTGTTCCTGTTGTTCCAATGTCCAAATCATGTCTAGCCATAAAAGCCATATTGTAATTTCAAATTTGCTTTTACAAAAAGACTTGTCATTTATGCATTGTATTTTAAATTTGTAGAATTCTTGCTGAAGAGGAGCTTAAAACAAATATTGCTGATAAAGATGTTTTTACTCTACCAAGTGGACAAGAAATAGAAAGAGAAAATATCCTTTGAAGTGCATAATTAACTTAACAGATTATGAATGGAAAACTTTTACTCTGGATTTATAGTGTAGAAGTTTAAAAATTGATTATATTCTTTAACTTTTTCACTTGTTGAACCACTAGATTTAACTTTGATTCACCAAAGAATATGTGAAAACATTGGTGCATTAAACAACTTCATGAAGTGCAGACAACCTGGAAAGTGTGTAGATTCTTTTCTTTTTTGTTCATGATTGTAATTATTGGGACTTTACCAAAGGTGTATTACTGGTAATTATTATTTTATTTTCCTGAAGAACACGAAGAGATTATGTGGAGCTGTTGAAAAAAGACCTGTGCAACTACTACAGCTATGGCGAGTTCATGATTGGTAAATTAGTGGACTTATTTCCACTTTCTGAGGTAAATCCGTTGATATTAATTTTCTCACGAGGTTTGCAGTATCCCAATGTCCACAGGATACCAGACTTTAAATATGGATACTCGGTGCCACAACCTCTGTATCCAGAAGGGAAACCATGAAAATTTCAAGTTGCAGATACTGTAGTTAATGGCTGTCAAACATGTATCTGATCCATCTTGGCCTAGGCCACCAGGTCACTTTTCTTCCACCAAATAAATAACATACACAGTGATTTTTTGGCCACTTGCTGAGTAATCATGGCTAATGCCCAGACACTCATTAGCAAGTTGGTTACTCTAAGTGATAGATCTTTTAAGAACTGCCAAAGTCCACATTTTACTTATTATTGACAACAGGAATAATTGGAAATCAAGTTATGAATTCATCAATAAATTGTTGTGTATTTGTGGATACTTACAGAATTTTGGTTACTTTGTCTTGATTGGATACTGCATAATTATTGGATTGTCGAGTTTCAAAACATGGGTGGATGGATTTCAAAGTGGATACCAGATTCTGACAGCTTAGTATCCGACCTGGGTACTGTTGCAAATTTCAAAATTCATACTGTACTCTGATTATCCATTCCAGTGTCAATTTACCAAACCAATAAATCAAGTCTGATAGAGGTATGCAAGCTTGTAACTTTTGTGTCTGTTTAAACAGCTTTTAGAATTTTTGGAAGCAAATGAAGTTGAGAGGCCAGTAACAATTCGAACTAATACTTTGAAGTCAAGAAGGAGAGATTTAGCCCAGGTATTATCTGATGTCTGCAGAAGTTATCAAAATCTATCAAAACCACATACTTATAATGTATTTATAAATGGTTTAGGCATTGATAAATCGTGGGATGAACCTGGATCCTGTTGGAAAATGGTCTAAGGTTGGGTTGGTTGTTTATGATTCATCTGTACCCATTGGTAAGGTTACTGCTTTAATAGTTTTTGATTTAATGAGAAAAATTGAACTCATCACAATATGACTACAATGGTTGGTGCAGGTCATTCAGTGGCAAGGACCATGTTGGTGATTACAGACAGGGATCCTACAGAGGGCAGGGTGTCCCCATTTTATACAAACAAGTGGCAAAGGCATTAAGAAATCAGAATTTTAAATTGTATTATAAATTGACATTAAGTTGTGTTCATTTTTCTGAGAGAACAAGCTTGACAAACATCTAGTAGTCATCTGATATTTACCAAGCTCCCAGATGAACCTAACTTCTGCTGAGGCAGTACATATGATAAACCTTCACCCTAGTTCACCATCTGAGTCGTGGTAGCTCAATGGTTAGTGTCTCACCAGTCATCAAAAGGTTGCAGGTTTGATTCCCATCTAAGGCTCAGAAATCGTTTTTCTGAGAGAACAAGCTTGACAAACGTCCACTAGTCGTCCCAAATTCTTTCTAGTTACAGTAATTATCAAAAACCTGAAACAACAAGTAATTTGATTTCCAGAATCTGACGTTTTAAACAGTAGGGTTACTGTAGGTTTAACTGCAACATAAAGAAACTCCTTTTGCCACATTTGTAATTACAAATTCACCATTATTTCTTCATTGTTACATCATATTACTTACATTATATTTCAGGAGCCACTCCAGAATACCTTACTGGTCATTATATTCTCCAAGGGGCCTCATCCTTGATGCCTGTCATGGCACTTGCTCCTCAGGAAAATGAAAGAATTCTTGACATGTGTGCTGCTCCTGGTGGAAAAACAACTTACATTGGTGAGTTATCATACCTCAACAAAAATATTTGTAAAAGTTTTCATTTGCCATTTATGTAATGTTTAAAATATGAGTATGAGTGTTTTATAAGATATAAAAATTGTTTTCTAAGCCTAGAAAACTGGAAAAGAAAAAAGGGAGCACATCTTTATCATACATAAAGATACAACACATTTATGATTTTCCTTTGTATTTTCCCCTGTATTTTCCTTGTGAATTACTAACAAGTTTTTAAATGTCATTTAAAACAATTTCTTTCTTGTATGAAGGAGCCTTGATGAAAAACTCGGGTGTAATTGTAGCAAATGATGCAAACAAAGAAAGGTTAAAGGCACTGGTTGGAAACATTCATAGACTGGGTATGTTACTATAAGTTTCTTTTGATCCAGAGCATTTATACTTTACATGTACCTGACTGGGATAGTGTGGCTTATAGCATTGCATTGCCATCGATTCCATTTCCTTGAAAATTAAGAAGTAAAATTAAGCAGCCACCAATTAATACGGCATACATTTGTGACACCTTTGATTGTTTGAGCAATCAATGTCAGAGACCTTAAGCCAACATAACAAGAACATCAATGATGACTCTCTTTGGTCAAACAATAGAACTTTTCATACAAAATGAACAGAATGGATAATATGTAGGCCCATGAGTAGTCCCAACACCATCCTCATTCTCCTTTCAAGTCAAAATTTTCACATGTTCACATACATAACTCACAAAACTTGTGGAGTTGTCAGAAATTTCCATTTACTTTCTCTTAAGTATTAGTAATAGCTTGTTCCAGTAGGTGCTTGTGTGAACTGTATTTAATTAGATCAACTACGACAATGTTTAGGAGTAAACAACACCATTGTCTGCAATTATGATGGACGTGCATTTCCCAAGGTAAGCATAAAATACAACATGTCAAAGTTACGGCAAGTTCTTGGTATTTTTTCAAATGTGATCCTATTGATTGTTAGGTTATGGGAGGTTTTGATCGAGCGTTAGTTGATGCACCTTGCAGTGGAACAGGTGTGATATCAAAAGATAAATCCGTGAAAACAAACAAGGTATTTTGTTAATGGTGCAATATGTTTCTGCACATTCCTGCAAAGTTAAAAAATATTGTGATTTCTTTTTTCTTTAGAGCAGTGGTCCCCAACCTTTTTTCCCCATAGATCGGTTTCATTTAAAGCAATATTTTCACGAACCGACATAGAAACAAATAAAAACAAAGTATTAAAAATACAACTCAAAATTATGCTGAATATTGTTGTTGTAATTAGTGGGAGCCCTGAGCTTGTTTCTCTTCAACGAGCTAGTCCAGTCTCAGGGTAATGGAAGACAATGACACCCAAAGTGTGTTACTTAGGTCCAGTCTGTGATTATCAGTAAAATATTTTTTGTTCAGCCTCTCTCTGCAGCCTGGTACCAAATGGCCCATGGACTGGTACTGGTCCATGGCCCGGTGGTTGATGACTGCTGCTTTGGAGGTTAGCCTTGCAGATTTTTCCAGGGACAGTAATGTTATAACATCTCATAACCTGTGTCGTAGTAATGTTTCATGATGCAGTGTGCTGTCTCAAGGTTCAAGAGTTAATGTCTGAAGAACTAGTAATTACACAAAGTTTTTTCCTTATAAATTATTTAGAGATAATAAAATAAAAAGTATGTTGTTACTATGTATTTCAGACAATTAACAATAATGTTTTTCAATAAATTAGAGTGAAAAGGACATATTGCGCTGTTCCCATGTTCAGAAAGAACTCTTACTGGCTGCAATTGATTCAGTTGATGCACAGTCTTTGTCAGGTGGATACATTACATACTCCACGTGTTCAATATTGGTAAGATAATATTTCAGTAAAGCCTTTGGAAATCTTGCTGATCAAACTGTTGAATGCCATAGATTCAGAAAAACCCTGAGCTCCAGAGTTCAAACGTGCAACTTTCTGAATGCTAGCATAACACTCTAACCATTGGCCCACTAGAGCAAGGTTACTTAGAGTATACTTAAACCCAGAATGAGCCAGTTGGCAACAGCTTCCTGGACCACAAGCTGTTAGGTGTCAGTAAATTAATCTTGAATCAGATGCCAATTTGTAGAGCATCTGGGTGGCATTCACAAGGTTACAGATTTGAGTTAAGTCTGGAGCTCAAAGTTTTTGTGGGTCCATGGCATCCAACAGTTTGATGAGCAAGATTTCCTAAGACTTTGATACTATAAAACTGAAATCACAAAATCCAAATATTTCAGTACCTATCAGAATGAGGCATTCAACTGTGGAAAACATGCCTCTCCTGTACATTGTTTAACAAGTAGAAAGTTGCTTGCATGTGCCTCTGCTGTGACAGAAACATAAATAACTTGATTTGATATGGGAAAATGTAAGGGCTCCCTTACTAATTTATATAAAATAACCTAACTCTTAAAGTTTTGTGGCACTGCAGATGTATATGTACTCTAATATAAATGAAGGTGAATTCATCCATTTAGTCTCCTCTAATCAGCATGTGCGTAAGATGGTTGTTTTTCACTTGAAATTAAGGAAAGTAAAACGTAATTCAAACAGGAAATAAATAGGGTGTGGTGTTCAAATTATGTGATTGGTACCTTTATAACGTTGCTTATCCAAAGGACCGGTATGTACTCTATTATTTAGTTAGTTTTGTAAAATAAGTAGAATGTTCCATCATTCATGATCTTCATATCCTTATAAATCCACTGAGACAATTGGAGCATTTGTCATATGCTTCGAATAATTAAAGAATTGCGCATTTAATAAACACAAGTTTTTTAAATGTAGACATGTTTCAACATCTCATGATGCCATATTCAGTACAAGTGATAAATTGTGATACAATGATAGCAGTTGCCAATATGAGTAATTATAAACAGTCAAAAAATTAGCGTTTTTTGACTGTTTATAATTACTCACATCATATTACCACTATATAGCTTGTAACACTCATAATTTATCACTTGTACTGAAGATGGCATCATGAGATGTTGAAACATGTCTACATTTAAAAAACTTGTCATGTTTATTAACATTAGTGCTTTTACGCAGTTATGGCAATTAAAGAATTCCACTTTTGTTAATGTAAATCTTTTAGTAAAACTCTGCACATGAAAGTTTTGAAATGTACTCATGTCCTGCTCAAAGTCTAAACAAATTTCTTCCTAGTAGTTAAACCCAGATGTCTCTCTAAGCTTCTTGGAACTTACACACCAACACTCTAGTTTCCACATTTTAGGGGTTGGTTTCCCAAGTTTTTAAATTCCTTTTGAAATTTAAAATTGTTGACCTGTTATTTTGACATCCAATGTTACCATGTGGGATGAAATAATGTAGGTTGTGGCAATGTAGATTAGTGTACACTACAATATCAGTGAAAAGCATCGGCAGAGATCAGACACCGTTCTTTTTACAGGCTAAAGTTTAGTACAGCAACTATGCAAGGTAGTTAACTGGTTAAATTTTTTTTGTATTGACTTAGGTTGAAGAAAACGAATGTGTGATAGAATATGCTTTAAATAGAAGACATGTCAAACTGGTCTTCACTGGACTTGACATAGGCCGAGAAGGATTCATGAAGTTAGTACAGTGTTTTAATGGAATTAAGTGTATTCATCAAGAGTCATATTCCCTAAGAGTAGTTTTTGTTATTTTTAAAGGTTTCGTGGACACCATTTTCACCATACAATGAAACTGACAAAACGATTCTATCCTCACACCCACAACATGGATGGCTTCTTTGTGGCAAAACTCAAAAAGTTTTCAAATAATATTCCACAAACATTATCAGGTGGGACATAACGTAAAAATAATTTTGTTTCCTCATGAGCAGTTGACATTGACACATAATCTGTTTTTTGTTTAACTCTTTACAAAGCCATGGGACAAAGGAAATAATTTTTTTGACATAATTTTAAAGTACTGCCTTGGTGTAACAGAGCTTTTTTTCATTATATTGATTGTATAGACATTAGCAAAGATTTGTTAAAAGAGGAAGTTAGCCCAAATGTAAAAGCAGAACATAAAAGAATGCTAGCAGATACAAGTAAAAAGAAGAAAAAACAAAGAACGAACTGATAATGCTCACCTGGGTTTTTTTTTTACAAATTGTTACTTTGTTTATAAAGTTATGTTGGTACAACCCATGAATAAATATGATCATAAGTATTTAAACACAACCCCTTACCCCCTACCCCCCGTGTATAAGATGCATAAAATGATTGGATGCTCTCAGTTGTCGTCGTTGTCCAGTGGGAATAAGGAGAAAGAAAGGTTGCGGGGGGTCTGAGTGTAACGCCATAATAAAAAACAAAAAACACAACTTCAAAACATTTAAGATAACTTTACTAACGTTTCGTTGCCATCGTGCAACATCTTCAGAGTGTTAAATTGCAGGTCAAATTTGACCTGTATAACACAAATAGATCTTGAAACTGTAATTTACAATGAACTCCTAAGATTGTCGTCGAAAATCATGGAAAGTCAAGCGGAGAGGAGTAAGAAAACGAAAGACTAAGGTGTGTAAAGTGGAAAGTCGTGGCTGCGACCTAAATGCCACCTTATTGACTAGACTGCATAGGTTTACAGCGACGGAGATGAAAATTTGAAGTGTTGTGTAGGCAGCTTTGAAACAATTTGTGGGAAATTGCTGACACTTAGGAATAGAAAAACCATTTTGGTTAACTTAAAACACGTCGACACGGTTTCGTTTATATAATGCTGACTTCGGCCTTCATCCTCATTCAATTCAAAACACTTCAAAACTCTCTATTTCCACTAAATTTTCATATTTTCAGCTAATCTGAAACCTTTGAAAATAGTCGCACTTTGAAAAGGTCACACCAGAACCATGTTTGGATGGCCTCGTGCAAACAAGGCAGTTGACCAATTACAGTACATGTAAGATGCCATCTATTTTATAACTATGTATATATACATACATATACACATACATATCAATCAATCGATACCTGTAGACAGATAGACAACAGACAGACACACACACAAATTACAATACTATTTTTATGGTTAATAAAGATACTATGTCCAAAGCATAATGTAAAAGAGGCTTTGAAGAAGACCACCTTTGTACACAAATATAGAAGCCAACCATGTCAAGCACATTTCAGCTATTCAGTAAAGTTTGATTTACATCACCTTTACTCTATAATTTAAATATTACTGTACCTGTATTCTAGTTTTTGTACATACCTATTACAGATGATTTTACTGGTATGTGAACTGATTTTACAAGGTTTTTGTTATTAACCTCACATAATTTCACTATAAAAAATTAATAAAGATCAGATTAACTATTTGACTACTGTTAAATCTTATTATCATTTAGTTATTTTTATAATTATTAGACCAAGCAACAGCAGTTGCCAACATCAGGGTGTGGACCAGTACCAGGCTGAAAAATGATCAGCCCTGGTTTGCAGCAGCTGTCTTACAAAATATATCATGGTAACATGGTACCACATTTTCTTTGTATCTGATAAATCTTCAAAATGGCCTACAGTCATATGCAATTATTGTTCATTACATACCTCTACAGTATTTACACGTACAGCACACCAATTTCTACAGGTGTGTGCATAAGTTACTCAAGGGAGGGACATAATTATTTCTAAGTGCTTTAGAGCACGATCAGCTCCTCTGCTCTTTGCAATTTTCTCTGTTTCTCCTGACCCATGTGTTACAACAGGTGGTTGGTTATCAGTATCACAAAATGTCAACTTAACAAATACTTGGTATAATCCTTTCTTACTCTTATTTGGCAGTTCAATGAATTCAACGATAAATCCCTCCCTTGCACTTTTCTCATAAAGTTTTTCTACAGATCCTTCATCTACAAATAACTCATTTTCTACTTCTCCTGGAGTATCCCAGTTAGGTGATGGTGAACTGGAGCTCTGACTATATTCTTCAAGATCAGAACCTTCTAATATGGACGAATCTGAGCCTGACCCTTGGTTATATGGTGATATTGATACTGGTTCCTGCATTGACAAACAAAAAAAATCTTGATTGGTTGAAGAGTATCTTCATGCTAAAGTACTGTAGATTAGAAACCAAATAGTGGACTATCACAAATCATGCATTTTGACTGGCTGACCTATTCATGGTCCAACAGTGATAGAACATAAGTGTTGGGACAAGTAGCTATACAGTAGAGTCAAAACGATGGAAAACTGTAATATTGCTAAGGTTTCAGACCAGAATTTGCTATTTACTTTAAGATTTTGCTTCTAGGCCAGTTGGAAGTTACTGCTCTAGCCAAAAATATGTATAATAAAGTTTTGACTTTGTGCATCACCTGTAGTATACATGCAATGTGAGTGTTAAATTCAATTAAATAATTCAATTTCAGGTTTATTAGTAATAGCCCTTTAAGGAGCAAAGGTGTACACGTATTTTAGTTGTTTCAAAAGGTTGGTAGACTGCCAAATATATGTACAGTGGAGAAATTGACATTTCCAGCAAAGGTCCTTCTTGAAAGACTGAAATGTCAAACAATTTTATTGGTCAAAGGGATGAGCTCTGGCCATCCAAAGGTAATAAAATAATATTTTGTCAAAATAGCTGGTTTCTACCAAAATAACTGTTAAGTCAGTACTGAGCAATAAGAAATTTTTTCCTTATTTTGACCAATATGACATACTAACTGCATATTGCACACTGTTAATTCAAAACCTGACTTTAAAAGAACGTTCAGGTAAGACCAAAATCAATTTTATCTCAAACATTTTACAGCATTCTGACAAGGTCAAAAACTAGGAGGGTGAAATGTTTGCAAGTAATCACCTCAAAAGTTTTTTCATTCTGAGCTTTCTCTTTGATGGCATAATCACTGTCTGCTTAAGAGTGCTTATACAAAATCTTCATGATGTAAGTACAATTTTATTGATCTAAGAATGTTACAAGATGAAAGTGAGCAAAAAACTTTTGAATTCTATAGAAGAAATTTGACTGGTTTTCATGTGCTTTGGAGTGCAACCATGACAACACATTGGTGTTGTCATGGTCACAATTCCAATAACCAAAAGAGACTGAGAAGGAAGATGAGTGGGTGCCTTGACAAGCCAGGAAAGGGAAGGGTGCACAAAAACAAGGAAGGGTTAACATCGTTCTATTTCAGCCTAGCAATTACAATAAAAACTAATTTTATGTTTGATGTAACAAGCACTTCATTAACCATAAGAAATTCTAACACACATATGGATATTTCTCACCAGTAAATCTCCTGAATCTACATCATCTCCTTGTAGAATATTTAGCATCCTTTCTGCTGCCTGTTTCTTTGCAGATTTTTTTGTTGATCCAATTCCTGTGCATTGAAGGTCTGACATCATCTAAAACTCAACAATTCAGACACAGAATCAGACATCAAATTTAGAATTTACTATCACTCGTAATGTGTTTGTGATTTAGTAAATGTTTGATGTTTGCAAAGTCTCTAAAGTGTCACCCAAGTCATCACCCAAGCTATAAAGATGCCTGTGTTGTTACAAGTAGGCAAAACAAGGATTTATTGATACATATAAATCAACACAGTCATGTACATTTACATTGACACAATGACATGTGGATGAGAGATAATTGTCCTATCTTTTTGGCTCAGAATTTTATGCAAGTCAAATAACAACAGAGGTGGAATAAAAAAAATTCAAAGAACAGTTATTTTCGTCACTGATCCATTGTTTCTTCTTCAAATACCGCTAAATCATAAAGTCATTTTGGCTTAATGGAACTACTGCAGCATATAAATCAAAGACTTGAAAGATTAAAACCAAATTAATAGGTTGGTTATCAAATTGCGTTAAAATTATCAATTAATTATTAATTTTTAAACTACAGTAGTTTCTCAAATTAGGTTTTGATGTAGGACTCCATTATTTTCAACAGTAAATTTCTGTTATTCCTTTAATGAGTTAACCAAATTATTCAAGGGCTGAAGCACGATGGCAAAGTCACAATGTGACATGGCAACACAGCGACCACAGGGTAAACAGATCTGGATGTTTACCACACCATATTTTATTGCAAACTCTGTTAAAATTACCCAGTGCAACTATCTTCAGTAAAAAAATTTACAGGTATGTGAACATGTACCTTAACAAGGCAGGTAAATGTTTTACAATGCGCTTGACCCACTTCAGCTGGAAATTCATACTGAGGAAGTTTCCACCTTTTTTTGGCAGCCAAGTTCTGAAGCTCACCAACAGCATTTCCACTGATAGATGGAGAATCTGATCTACAGCTTGATGATGGACTCTGAGAATATGAAAAGGGAACTTCAAACAATTTTGTTTGTGAAAGTGACAAGCTATTTACAGCTGCAGACCACAAGTTAACAATTCTTTTCCAATTTTAAAACGAATATTAAAGCCCAGCATAGAATGCGAAACAAAGGCATGATATAAAGAGTTTAATGGAATCTT
>JBAHVQ010000538.1:55037-87938 GCA_036872915.1 Nanipora kamurai | reverse complement strand
CGAAGACATTTCGCTCGCAGGTCGGAGTTTACAAATTATGTTAAAATAGACGATAAAAAAGAGACAATAGACGATAGGCGCGTAGACGATAGATGATAGACGCGAATACGATAGACGATAGACGAAAATAGACGAAAAAATCTGTTAAGATGGACGTGGACGGTACTGTACAGTACGGTTTTCAGATCTTCCAACTAGCTTGACAAGATATAATTACTGTATACACTATGGCAGCGACACTTCAGCTTATTAACTCAATAACGTCTTTAACTACCCGAAGATGATTCAATCCCAGATTTTCTGATAATTGATGAGACTTGTTTGACCATTTAGCTATCGGCACTGGTTGTAATTATATCCTGGTTATACAGTGTGTATAAAAATAAGCTACCGTATTAAAAAAAATCTTTGGCACACACTGTATGCAACAAAGGGAACAAAAAATAAAAAAATAGCATGGTTGGCCTAACCTACGACATTGTTTTTGACGAAACGCCAGCTATAGCTGAAGGTGGCGCCTTAGCGTGACTTTTAACAAGGATTGGTAGCTAAACATGACGTGGCACGCATGGTTAAGATAGTGACCTTGTTGAGTACTCGACAGCATTGTCCACGTCAGTACAAATGTTATATTTTTGGATGTTTCCTTTGGGGAATTTCTTCAAAACTTGGTAAATAAAGCTAACAGAAGTGCAACAACATACCCGCATTTTTTGACAGGTGTCGTATTGCCTAAGATATGAAGTATATAAGTTGACTCCTCTTGTCTTTTTGCTAAAGGTGAAAAGTGACGCATATGAATTGAAAAATACTGCACTAAAAGTTTACTGCTGCACTTTCCTTCAACATTGTGGGAATGTTTAGAAAGAACTCGACCAAACGCGAGCCGACAATGTCATTTTTTGTCGAGCGAGTTGGAGAATTCTTCTTCCTTTTGGAGAACCTTTTAATGCGCCAAAGCATTATAGCGATAGCATTTCTATTATGGTCATTCTGTTATATCAGACGACTAAACATCATTCTATTACATCTTTCTGTTATAGCATATGATTCTATTTTTCTATTATATCAGACGACTGAACCAAGTTTGTGTTCAGCATTAAGTATTCTATTATATCTTGGTTGCTTTTTAATGTTTTTGAAAAAATATTATGAGAGTTGAAAGATCCCTAATAAAGATATAAGTCGACGAAAATCTTACAAAATGATCAAATCAACGTTTTTATCATATGATGTAACCGTAGTTCAATTTCCTTTTTTCTTCCAGATCCAAGTTATGAAAGACGACCAAGATAACTTCAAGGATGCTTCGTTCAATACCAGCGTCCGAGGGAGAGTGCCGCCCTTGATCACTACGAAGTGTGTTATTCGCGATGATGGTTAGTTTTGCAATAATATTTTGTGCGACGTGGAAGTGAACTGACTTTACCCATGTGTTGTTGATGAATCACATTGTACGTAATATATCATACATGAGAAGGAGGTTTCATCAGGATATCCAAACGCCGAGAAGTTTGAGGTTTCTTGGTTTTTTTCAATCTTCCACGTGTTTGGATGTCTGATGAAACACGACTATCGAGTGTATATTGCATCTCTTTGAAGAGAATATCGAGGTGAAAATTGGCTTAATTTATGTCATTTCTTCCTCAGATGTCCAAACCACATCTCGTTAGTGATTTTCTTTTTTTTTTCCTCTAAAAACTAAACGCCTCGAATTCCCCAGGAAATTGCAGTCCGATGTTCATGCGTTCCTCACTGTACAACATACCCACCAATCAAGATGTGCTGAAGGCATCAGGTGTTCCCTTTGTGGTTTCCGTTTCTCCTTTCGCTGAAATTCGTGGAGAAGAGGTATGTAGTGTGGATTCTGGAACGTTCGAAAATTCAAGTTCAATAAACGTTTTACCTCCGGAACATGTAAGCGCAGAATATGGTCAATCGAGATACCGTCTGAAGACTCGGAAAAAGTCGTTATTCTATCTTTTTGGACACCTTAATGTAAAGTTGTGCATGGTGAGAGCAATGTATTTTTGCAATAATGAGGCGTTCATCAAATAACAGCGTTCGGTCGTGCTGTTTAAATATTAATAGGGGCATAACGAAAGATTTGTGCACAATGATGAGCGTTCCAACATAAAGTTGAAGCTCATTATTAGCGCTATGAAATTTGTAGAGTTCCCAGACCTAATCTTGATTTAACATCCGTAGAATGACGAGCAAAAGTGAAACAAGAATGCCAAGGTGAACGATTAGGGAAGTTGAAATTACGTGAGAGCTCCTATCCCCAAAAAACCAGCCAGATAGGAGTAGCTAAGCTTGGACAACAACGGAAAGGGCGAACGTTTACAAAGACACTATTCACTGGCTGGTCCATGAATCAGTTATTGTCAACCACTTCATGATGCCTTACACTGTACTATCATTCTTAGCATAAAAGCAATTCTTAGGACGCATTCTTTTTAACAATTTTTATTACGGAATACGAAAACAAAATTCTTTCTGTTTTGAATATGTCTACCAATTATTTGTTTTGTGACATCTGTACTCGAATTTGGATCATACAAAAACGCTATTCCGTCAGTGCAAGTTGGATAGAACAGAGAAAGGTAGACTCACGCTTCATCCCGTGTATTCTAAACCCGTAAACGGTCGCAAAAATAGAACTAAAATCGAACAAAAGTGAGCCCTTCTACGCTGAAAATTGAACGCTGAAATCGTGGGTAATCACGGCTAAATTGAAAGGAAATACCTGCCCCGTTAAGTCATGGATCAAGTGTTTCCTTTGAAAGTGACTGCACGGATCAAGTATTTCTTTTCAAATTAGTCCTGATTTCTCATGATGCACCGTTTTCGTAAAAGGGCTTATTCTGCTTGAACGTCGGCTCACGTTCAGGTAACAGCGAACCATGATTAGTAACGGGCGCGAAAATTCACTTCTTGGTCTCAAATTTTGCGTAGATTCCCAATATCATAGTTTCATGTCGAAAATAGAATGGGAGATCAGTGAAGAGTAGTAAAGTTGAAGAGAGGCCCAAGTGTCCAGTGTTTCGGACATTCACCGCGAACGGTTAATTCAGATCTGTTCGAAACGAACTCGCTCGCCCAACATTTAACCTGTACTATTGGTCCATTTCAGAATTCGCTACAGCTGGTTGACCACGGTGCTAACGGCCCGGTAAGGTGTAACCGCTGTAAAGCTTATATGAACCCTTTCATGCAGTTCATTGATGGAGGCAGACGGTTTCTCTGCAATATTTGTAATTACTCCTCGGAAGGTACGTTTGACTTTACCATAATAAATGATGTAGGGGAAGGAACTCGAGTAGAGAATGATATTGGATACATGTAACTCCGAGTGACGAACCAAACCGGGCAAGCAGAGAAAACTCTAGTTGACCCGGCTGGGATTCGAACCCGCTACCTTTGGTTTACTAGTCCGACGCTGTACCAACTGAGCTACAGGTCAAGGTGGGAGCTGGTCGCGAAATGATGTTACTTTGGTCTTTGATATTTCGAAACTAACTAGTTTCTTCAGTATCGAGACATTTTTCTAGTCTTATTTAGATTTTGAAATATCTGATGTAGGGGAAGGGACTCGGGTAAAGAATGATATTAGATACATGTGTCTAATACTGAAGAAACTAGTTAGTTTCGAAATATCAAAGACCAAAGTAACATCATTTCGCAACCAGCTCCCAACTTGACCTGTAGCTCAGTTGGTAGAGCGTCGGACTAATAAACCAAAGGTCGCGGGTTCGAATCCCAGCCGGGCCAAGTAGAGTTTTCTCTGCTTGCCCAGTATGGTTCGTCACTTGGAGTGAAATGTATCTAATACCATAATAAATTTTAACTGGTTTCCCGTTTCTTGTGTTTGCTGAATACAATTGTTTTATTGCAATTTTGTTCACTGCAATTCGCAGAAGTTTACATTTGTTGCTGATTATTCAGCAAGCCTTTTTGGTATTTTTTGGCTTTTATGATTGTAGGGCTGAAGTTAGGATTTAGGCGGAAATTTAAGGCTGTGGATCGTGATATAGTTATGGGTATTCTTTTTTGTTCTAAGTGTCACTGTGATCTTGTTTTCTTTGTTTCTTAAACAAATTTACAGAGAAGTCTTCCAATTACTGCTCTTGTCATATTCATTTTAATGCTAAACAGGTCTTGGTTACATCATTCTAATTTTTCTTGCTTTGCACTTTTTATAGTTCCACAAGACTACTTCTCACACTTGGATCACCAAGGACTAAGAGTAGATATCTATCAACGTCCTGAACTTTGTTTGGGATCCTACGAATTTGTAGCCACGGCAGACTATTGCAAGGTAATGCTATACGCATTGTTAGTTTTATGATTGCGAAAAGAGGTATCGTACAATTAAATGTTGGGCCGCTCAAGCAAACAAATTGTCTTATTTGAAAGAACTCTAGAAATTATCACGCATAATTATCATATTATTACATCTCTTTTCGTTCTTGAGATATTTAGATTTATTTGACATGTAAATAACACCTTGCATGCGTTATTACGGTGCCCCACAAGTATCACTGTAAAAGTTACAAACAAACGACAGCAACATTAATTTCAAGTCAGCGACAAATCTTTTTAACTAGTGTCAATGCATCAAAATCATGGAAAACAAATAGTTTAGATTCACGGCAACAATTCGACGAAAGCCATAAAAGTTTTCAACCAGCGACAAATTCAAAACCCGTGGCAACAATTCGACGTCGATGGCAAAACTTTCGCGGTGGAAGTGGAAATAGCAGAAGTGCGTCTCAAATTAATACCCAGGCCACTCACGCTGAACAGAAGTTATCGGCCATATTTGTAGCTCGAATTTACATATTCGTAGACTGAATGTAGCCTATTCAACCCGATCTTTTGAAAGAAAAGGATTCAAAGAGCGATATAAAGTAAGTAAATTCTAACCAGTTTAATCAAATTTATATTAAAAAGAAAAAGTAAGATTAAAATATATACAAACATTTTCGAACTACAGTGGAACCCCGTTGATACGGTCACTGATGGGCCAAAATAAATTGGCCGTATTAACGGGGTAGGGTCAAAATCCACGACTAAAGGGCGGTAATGACAAATAAATCGCCTTAATAGTTAGCATTCTATGGACAACTACAATCTTTTTCTCTTTTAATAGTTTGTTTAATAAACAACCGCTTGAAAATTCACTCAGTAGATAAAACACTTTTAAAAATTTTAAGTGCACAGTACTGCCTAGTGTAACAACAAAACAAGAAAAGGCTCAGCTAATAACAGTATGCTTTTAAAAATGGAATGCTCACGATGTTGACAAAAAATCGGTGACCTTCGATTGGCTTGTTCTGCGTTTCGGCCAATCGCTTTGAGCGCTAGCAATCACTCTTGAAAGAGCATCTGCCGTATCAGAGTCACCCTTGGACTCAAGAAAACACAACGCATCCTCAAGGGAAGATATTTCTTTATGTGAGACATTCTCACAAGATAGATGAAAGCTTAAAGTACAGCAAAAGAGAACCACAGACCAAGGAGAAAGCCACAGAAGAAAAGCAAAACATTGTAATTTCCTACCCGGAAGACACACTTTAGTAGATCAATTGACTTTGTGATGAAAGTACGATGACTTAATCGCTCTGCAATTTGCCCAAGTGGATGTTAGCGTCAAGAATGAAAACAAGGAGAAGTGTTGCTTACGTTGAAACAGTGTTGTAAAGTAAATCGGCTGTTTGACTACCAAGTAAATTACATTGATTGATGAAATTGATATGTCACAGGCGCTTTGGTTTTCTAAATTTAGCATGAGTGGCCTTATTATTAATAGGTGAAATTATAAAGGATTCTTCTGGGTTTAGGTTCCAAAAAAACATGGCTTGATACGGACTTAAGTCGAAATTCACTATTACAAAATATTGCTTTATTCAATTTTTTAAATTCATTAGTACACAATAAACACTATTCCAAGTTATTTTGTTTTATATCACATTGTCACTCTTATGGAAAATCCCACAATAATAAAAATGTCATAATGGTTAGCTTCCTGCATTCTGCTTCATCTTTTGCGGCATCTGCTCTGTCAAAGTGAGAAAGGGAGTAATGTTTTGCTAGAACTGCAATGTGTATCAAAAGTAATTGGTCTACCAAATGAAATACTCTAATCTGAAAGATCATATACATCTTTCAGCGGGCTACAGCCTCCAGCTGCAGCTGGAGAGAAGAGAAAGGCCAGCAGTAAACCCACGTGTAAGTAAACCGTGCGAAATACGATTCAGTCTTTGCAATGTCGTACGTTAATTTGATTAACCAACAATTTTGTTTACATTAAAAAGGTAAAAAGCAAAGTTAAAATTTGTACAAACGTTTTCGAACCGCATGTTCATTGTTCCCCATCAGGTTTTTTTGAGCATGTAGTTCGAAAATGTTTGTATATATTTTAATCTAACCGTTTACTTCTTTAATGTAAATTTGATTAAACTGGTTAGAACTTACTTACATTATATCGCTCTTTGAATCCTTTTCTTCCATAACATTCGGATAGAACAGGCTACATTCAGTCTTAGAATATGTAAATTCGAGCTACAAACATGGCCGATAATTTCTGTTCAGCGTGAGTGGCCTGGGTATTAATTTGAGACGCACTTTTGCTATTTCCACTTCCACCGCGAATGTTTTGCCTTTGATGTCGAATTGTTGCCGTGGGTTTTGACTTTGTCGCTGGTTGAAAACTTTTGTGGCTTTCATCGAATTGTTGCCGTGAATCTAAACTATTTGTTTCCCATGATTTTGACGCATTGACACTAGTTAAAAAGATTTGTCGCTGACTTGAAATTAATGTTGCTGTCGTTTGTTTGTAACTTTTGCTGTGATACTTGTGGGCCACCGTACGTCATAGTACAAAATGAGTTATTAAAAAATCGCGCGTATCTTTGAAACTATTCGATTAAATCACCAGAAACTGTGTCCTTTTAGTGTTACGAGGCATATACACCCACATTCGTAGTTTCACGTGGCATTGTTCAGTAACTTCAACAATACTGCTAAGTTCACAACAACTTATTGTACCATGTTACGTATGTAAAGAACGGAGTGAGATATGGAAAAAGTGAAAAAGTGTCAAAGATGTTCCTTTGTTATTTCAAAAGTTCTTTCAGATAAGACAAACTAATTTTAAAAGCACGGACATTTTAAGTTAGTCGAGTTTCTTGACCATTTTTCAGTTGACTATATTTTAGTCAGGCCCTCATTTCTAACCCGTTTCGAAGTTCTCGCTTTAATAATTATGTTAACATGGCATGAAGCGCTGCTTCGATGAAAAAACTGGCTGCCATTTTTTTAAGAAATGCTAACACTGTTAACATCGTAGTGGTGGAAAGTGCACGTGCTAACTGTGACAGATTGTCTCTTCAAAAACTCATTAATATTGAACAGTTGTATTCTCCAACTGGCTCTATTTGGTCATGTGCTAGGCTTTTATACCTGATAGAATTGTCATCCGAATTAGCATGAGGCTTCGTAATTTGAAAAAGCCAGGTGACGGAAATTGATATTCAGACAAAGAGGAAATATGGGATTACTGATTTGCACAATCGGTAGACAACTCGCAACTATGACTTTGTATTAAATTGAATTGCTTTATTTGAAGGATACAAAGCAACACGAAATTTTATGTATAATTGCCGTTTAAGTCTTAATTATTTGGGCTTTCGGGATGTTTTCCCTTAACGAGCAAAATTGTCCAGAGTAAAATTATTAAGTTGCCATATGGCACCCTTGGACAAGAAAAGATTGAAGCATGTAGTTGATAGCGCTTTATTATTGGCTTTCTGGAAGTTTTTCCTTGACGAGTAAAATTGTCTTGAGTTAATAAGTTCCCAAATAGCAACCGTGGCTAAGAAAGAGTTAAGAGTCATTAACCTTGTTTTAGAAACACGGACAGATCAACCAAAAACGGTAGCAATGCAATGCCGAAGCAAACTTTTTGAAGCTGTTTAAACCATATGCGGTACGTGACTGGTCACGTCTAAAAATTATCACTATACGTGCTCTTTTTAAACACTAGTTTTCGTGTTTTAAACTCTATTAAAGCCATTAAACCGTTTCCCTCAGAAGAAAAGAAGTTGCAGGTAATTTCATAAAGCCTACTGTACTGAAAGTTCAATCTCTGAACGAAAAAATTTTTGTTTTCTCCAATTTTTGTTTTCTCCAATTTTTGTGCTAGAAAGTAACTTTATTCTTTATTAAAGCAAGCCGTTTTATGATGAGAATGACTTTAGTCAACGCGGAAACACTACATATTTGACTTTAGAGCGTAAAATTTTGAATTAAAATTTAAAATAACATTTTTGAAAAATGATGAATTGTTGTTGCTTAGCTGTTGAATTGTTTTTCTGTTAGGTGCCAAGAATACCACGCTCAGATTTACTTATCTAGATTCTTCGACTAGTTACAATAATCAAAAAAGAAACTATGGTCAATGCCCAAGAGAACCATGTGGTTTTCTATAAAAATAGTCCTGAGTAGAGTTCATTTTGAACAAAATTGCGGATTTGTAAGTGCAAATGGCGTCTGCCATGTTTGACCCCTCGGATAACTGGTAAAAGATTGGGGCCCGCATTCTCTGTCTAGTAATTTTATGATGAATTTTCTGTGGAGAATTTTGTGACGTATCAATTCCGGGTTTTACCCCAAAGTTTACACCATGTTTGAAAGTTGATCCGTGGAAGTGCGTCATGTCAGTCACTTCCACCGGTACCAACAGTGTTTCTCAAGACTACACTAACCTTGACGATCAACTTTCAAAAACACCTAGCGATATTCCCAGGTTCAAACTATTTACTTACAAGTTACCACTAAAAACTATATTGTGTAGAAAAAGCAGCTACGGTAGAACTCAGCCAACGTAAAGAGACGAAGTGCTACGGCAAGAGGAACCAACTGTGACGTTATTCAAAATTTTTATTCTCAGCTAATTTTATGGATAAAGATATTTCATTTTTTAATTTTATTTATTTATTTATTTATTCAATTATTTTTTCTTTTGTTATTTGACGTGTAGTCCGTCGAAGAGGCAGGCTATTTCGTCTTATTACTTTCATAGATAACTTCCATTTAGAATATCTTAATCTAACAATTCATTGCATAGGCAAATCTCGAATAACCCATTGCTTTTTAAACCTTTCTCTTTCACCTCTCTAGAACCAGAAACTCCCCGAGCCACCGGCATACATCTTTATGATTGAGGCCTCCTATCAAAGTATACAATGTGGAATGCTGCGAATGTTGGTCAGAGAAATTCCATCACTCCTCGAAAGATTGCCGAAGTAAGAATGTTTCACCGCTACTTCATTTCAAGGTCATCAAAACATTGGGTTGAGTCTCATTTCAACTGGGCGTTGCAAGGCTACCTTCAATGTGCTTTTAAGTCTCAAAATTGCTTTAAAATTAACGTTTTCCACTTCGTATTTTAAAAATGTAAATAGTTCAGAATTGTTTTTGCCACTGATTGCCTTCGGTAAGCCTCCCCCTTTCATCCCTTGATCGTTCGACAAGTGATGCAGTGTTTGGAGAATAGACCTATTTCATGGCAGTTGTTAGACGAATTTTTCTGGTTTTTTTTTAGAATGCATGGTCAAAGTGAATCAGTTGTGAAAGTTGGATTTGTTACTTATAATTCTTCTTTGCACTTTTACAACGTGAAGGTAATTGGAGCATTATTAGCTGAATTAGTTTTAGTGAATGTTTACCGATATGACACAGTTATTGAACATGTCAATATGTCTGTCAATAGAGATGCTTGACGAACCGTTTCAGTTACCCCTGAATGTTATTACAGATTATGTCTAAGAAAGAGAACTTGACCAGTCCTAATCTGCCTAATCATAACTTTTAACCCATGTGTCTCGCCTTGTTCATCGTATAACAGCGATTGTACCTGCTGTACAAATCTTCTAGTTTTGCCATTGACACTCATTAAAGCAGTATTACAATACACGATTTCCAGGTTATAGCCGCCAATATCGAAAGGGGGCAAAGAATATGGGGCGGGCGCAGTCAAAGCGGTCAAACGCCATGCATTTTCATATGTAAACATCTCGATTTTTGGTCGGATTCGGGCGCGTATCATTTCATAATTTCTGTAATACTTCAAGGAAACACAGAAAAAGCTATTTTTGTTGTCTTGGTAGGTTTGAAAAAATTCTCGATGATTTGGCGAGGAAATTGTATGTCCACGCGTCTATTTAGTCTTGTAGTTTGTCTCGCTTGTTAAACACATATCGCTCGAATGTCTCGTTAACTTCTCCAATACAATGGGCTTCAAGTTTTGCCATTACCACTTTCCAGTCGCTTGAGTTTTCGTGTTCGCTATATCCAAATGTTTTGATAACTTTTAGGCCTTCATCTCCAACTGAGTGCTTGAACATTGCCAACTGAAACGCGAGACTCTCATTCTCTAGACGCGAAATTATAAAGTAATTGTTGTATTTTTCTTTCCACAACTTAAAGTTCTCCGCCACTTCGCCACTATTTCTTAAGTCTAAAGGCTGTGGAGGAGAAATGTTGTGACTCAAATATACCGCAGGCTGTCCGACGGCTTGTTCAGCTTCGTCCGTCATACTGTTTTTCTTGTGTTACGCTGCCACCATGTTATAACAGCATAGTCTTAGCTTGATCAACACATGTATTTTACTAACTCTTAAACAAATTATGCATGCCCTTGTATAAGCTACCTAACTAATTAATATGATAATTAAGTTCTAATGACTATTATAACACACAGAGCGAGGAACAATGAAGAAGCCAAATCACAAGATAGTGTTACAAATGTTTCTGATGTATTACATTTTCAAGGACGAGAACTAAAGCTAGAGTATCTCGTAATAATATTTTGATGATCAAATCAGTGAAGCGAACTCATACCATTTGCTCAACCAACTATCGCGATTTCTCTACGAATTCTCTAAGCCTTCCAAAATATCATATATAGCTTATGCCTTGTTCCCTTGAAGCATTACAGAAATTATGAAACAATATGAACCCGAAATCATTCAAAACAAGCACAAAATAATCACCCCTGGTTTTCCCCGTTTGACCGCGCTCTTCCAGACTCTTTGCCTTCTTTCGGATATGGCCATGATTACCATGAAATCGTGAATTTTCTATCTCTCTAGTCTTGCGCCGTCACTGAGTTGCTTTTATTAGTACGGATTTAACAAATGGTTTCAGTAATGAATGTTTGTTTTTTCTAAGACAATGGTTACATAACAGCTAAAATTCCTTGCCTTATCGTTAGGAAAACACAAATTTATATTATAATCGTCTTATATCTAAGTGTCTCATATCGTGTAAAGGGACTTAGTCAATGGTTGAGCTTTTTCTTCGGTTTAGTTGGCTAAAACGGCATGTATCTTCAAAATAGTGGACAAGGTTGTGAATATTCACTCGCGTCATATGTCAAGCCCGTTTTCCACTATATAATTATATCACGTGAATTGAGATTATTTTCTTTAAATAAAGTGAATAGATTTCTTATTTAATTGCACAGTACTTTTGGATACACCATGTAAATTGTTTTATTCGCTAGGAGTTTTATTGGATAAGATTTCTCATTTGTTCCACAGTCGCATTGGGCGAAAATAATGGTCTTGTGGTAAAAGGCCTTTACACTCAACATGCGCCCCCGTACTAAATGTGTATCACCAAACGATAGTATAAACGCAGCGTGCTGCATAGTCAGTTCAAATGACATGTATAAAGGGTTTAGGACTTTGGGTAGGAAAACTGACGGGTAAGAGGCTTCCGTCGGAGTGATAAATAGTGGACGAATGACCTTCACTCGAAACGTCAATTTTTCTAGTTCAGAGTTTCGACAGTTTCTAACCCTTTAGGTTTTAGAACGGCTCGCACTTGTGAGTCCTCACGGATCGTACATGTAAAGTATATATTACTCGTACCTGAGTATTAAATTCTAAAACGCGAGTATATCATACCCATCCCTGATATGCATCTTTCAACATCTCATCTATGACAATGATTCCTTAATCCTATACTCGGTTTTAGTGTGTATTGATAATAAAATCGGTAGTCAACTGTCAGAAGGCAGTAGAAACGGTAACTGACAAGCCCTTCCGAAATTGTTTGTCTTCCCTGACTTGTAACATAGATAGATACTACATACCGAACACACTGCACGTATTTTGTTTTAGTCTAACTTGGCTCAGCCACAGATGATGATCGTTTCGGATGTCAATGATGTATTTGTTCCTTTGCTGGATGGCTTCCTTGTTAGCCCGAAAGAGGCAAAGATTGTCATTGACAGGTATGTGTATTTAATGCTAAGTTAGTCCAACTTTCTGTAACAACCAAGAACAGTCCAATAAAAAATATAGGTTCAACCCCACTTTTTGTTTCTCATGGAGTATCACATAAGGGCTCTAACCGCACATGGCATTGTGTCGCCTATCTCATGTTACTCTTACAACGTATAAACCCTTTACGTCAATCTAAAGATGGATCGTTATATTACAAATCGTAATCATTCAAGTAACTGATAGCTCCTGTCTTGTGTTTTAACGTAGTTTAATGGAACAGATACCTGATATGTTTGCTAACACAAGGGAAACTGACATAGTTCTGGCTCCTGTTGTTCAAGCTGGACTAGATGCCTTAAAAGTAAATATGTCTTACTTATTCCTTGTTGTTTGAAGGGCTTTCTAATTTCAAGTTTGTTACAGTATCGCTTACCAAATTGTAACCTTCGCTCACATTTAGTCCGCAGGTATCTCAGGAAAATTATTGTTATTTCACACATCATTGCCGATATCTGAAGCTCCAGGAAAACTTAAAAATAGAGAGGATAGAAAATTGCTGGCAACTGACAAAGAAAAGGTACAGTTGAAAGAGAAGATTGCTGGTCATTTGCGTACCAGATTTTTAAGAACGCATGTAGCAGTAGGTCATGCAGCTTGAAGGGAAACAAGAGGACCGGATATTATTCTCCAGTGAATTACAGCGATGGGCAAAAATATCGGAATGACAGTTCAAAATGAAGACTTTTTGCCCTCTCTGTTGCTAATGTTATATAAAGCGAAATGAGGCTACAATATAGGAGGGGAAGGCGGAGGGAGTGATATTTTCTCTTTTGTGTATGGCATGTCCAAGGCATTTTTGGCCATGACTGTAGCTAGTATGCTGCCTGCTCATCCAAAGTTTTTAGCATTTGTTTCGAGTAATTTAAGGTGGCTACCTGGAATAAATTTTGGTAGAGGAATGGTAACAATCAAATTACTCTGCTGTCACAAACCTTTAAGAAAAATTGGAGCAAAAAACCGAAAATAAATGAGATACTTTATTCCCGTTAAAGTTTGCGCCCCTCTTATTTTTGCGACTTTAATTTTTGCACCTCGAATTTTCACGCACCAGCTAATATGGATTTTTTGCACCCTGTCAATTTTCGCGAACCTGCCACAATTTTTACTACCGAATAATGTCTTAGATCCTGTAACTGGGACATTTTTTGTCAACGGAGAAAACAAACTCAGGTTAACAAATATAAATACACCAAACTGAGAAATATGGAATACCACGCGAAATATAACGGTTCTGCCAATATTTTGTCAAAAATATGGTCATCAGAAGGTTGTGGGTTCGATTCCCGCCTAGGACTCAGAAATCGTTTTTCTGAGGAAACGAGCTTGACGAACGTCCTCTGTTGTTCTGATATTTACCAAGCTCCCACATGAGCAGGCTTTCTGCTCTGTGTTTAAGTATTTTGTCAACTACACACGTAAAAACGCACAGCTTGTTTCTCTCTGTTAACAGGCTTGAACAACGTTGAGCTGGCGAGCTTGAACATGGTTGTCCGGACAAGCTTGTTTTTGGATGTTCAGACAGGCTTTTCATGGCTTGATAAACGAACAGACTTTAACAACGCTGTTGCAACGACATGTTTCGTGCATGATAACCGGGTTGTTTCAGGGTGATGCGATAACAAGCAACATGAGCATGAACAGGAACAAGGGTTGTTCCCCAGCACATTTTCGGGTCTGTAATCAATACTATTTTTGTTCGTTGAGTCGAGAATTTTTGGTATTTTTATGCACATGTGTAAGTGGCAACAGCAGAATTCTTCCAATCCACTATCGTTCGTTCCAGTTCCATAAAAGAATCATGTTAAGTCAACAATGTTGTTCATACGTGATACAACATCTTGTTCGGGCATGACGAAGTAACAAGAGTGAACAGCAATGTTACAACAACCACGAACTTGGTTGTTGTCTCAAGCTGGATTTTGCTTGTTTCGACATATATGAACAACCGCTGTTGATTTGCCAAGCTGTAACAGCATGTTGAAACATCACTGAACAATATTATTTTACTAAGCACTAAACAGAGCAGCACGCTCATTCATGATGATAATGTTGTAACAGGCTTGTTGAACCAACAAGCCTGTAACAACTTGTGAGATTTTTGTGTGTGTGTGGTGGTGAAGTCATTGCTAGAGTTCCTGATGTTAAGTATCCCCCTTAACCAATTTCGCCTGGGATCTTGAAATTCTAAAACTTTTAGTGGTGAAGAAAGGTAACTGTAGCGATAACGTCTTTCAGTACCTTACTGTCTAAATTCAGTTTAAATATACTTTAGATGAAGTTTAGTATAAGTATAAACTCTACCTCTCTGTTTCATTAGACAATCCTTTGCCCTCAAACGAACTTTTACGAGAAATTAGGAAAAAGTTGCGTCGAAGCTGGTGTGGCTGTTGACCTATTTCTCTTTCCGAACGCGTTCATTGACGTAGCAACAGTTGGTGCACTGACCTCCCATACAGGAGGACAATTGTACAGATATTCATTTTTTAAGGTCAGTTCTAGCAGCAAATATATTAATATGTGATTGAGGCATAGTTAGCAGTTAAATTACAACAGTTAAATGTAAACACAGTCAGCCGGGATAAGTGGTAGGAATAGATAATCGATAGAGTAGGGGTTCTTATGTCCAAAGCACCGATCGGGGACATTGGCTTTTGATAACTGGGCATTGATACACGCGACATTGAGTACATTTGAGATGGATGCGTTGTTTCACGACGGGAAGATAATTAACGTGTTCGGGATTTGAATGGTTTAAAAAAGCACATTGAGTATATGAATTTTTATTCAGTTTTACGGTTAGTAAGCTATGTTATATTTATCGAGTGTTTGTTCTGAAGACGTATTCTATTGGAGTGTAATTGAAAAAACAAGTACTGCCGCTCTCCTCTCTGGCACGTAAGGAAAAGGGGTGAGCTCAAGCCTTCATAGCTCTGTATATCTGAGCCACTGAATCTGCTGCATCATCTGAAGGGATGTCGTGAAACTGGTGAGGTTCATGAAGAGAACAAGAATCAGTGTGTCTTCGCGTGCAGTCCGTAACTTACATGGCTAGAAACCCCCAGGGATTTATTCGAAGCTGTGAAAAACTGAAAACGTTATAAGCGTAAGAGACTAAAATGAAAAAAACTAAAGTTTCGAGCAAAGGTACTCCCCGTCGTCGAGTTCAACGTGAATTAAACAGACTGACACTAGGCGTGCTCTGATCTCTTGTTTGTTATTTTGCACAAATTAGCGCGGGTTAATGTATGCAAATTGGATGCATAATCAAAAGTATTTTGAGTTGATTGAATAATCTACAATATCTTTTGAGAAATCTGAAAGGGAGAGGGTTAATGTGACAGGTAACAGATAAAATATGAACTGGTGATATATATATATATATAACTACAGACGGAACCGTTTCGGCCTATTGGGCCTCATCAGTGTAGTGCTGATGAGCAGGATGAAATGACTGCATATATATATATATATATACATATGTATATATATATACATAGACATAGACATAGACATAGACATAGACATAGACATAGACATATATATATATATATATGGCAATTTACAACAGTAAACCGAAGTTCTGGCATTTTATATCGCTATAAAGATTGGACGCGATTATTTTATCTTACTTTGAAAGAACACTAATGTTTTATTAATCAATGCTTTATCTGTATTTGCAAATACTAAATATTAATTTCTTCTGAATTTTCACGAATTATTATTGGTTTTTTGAAATAGCTGTTAAAGTTGGGTATTGCTAATGTTTTAATACCCTCGAACATGTCACTATGTGAAAACGTTAAGTTGGTGGTTTTATTGATCGCTGTAGGAAACGACTCATGGTGAACAATTCAAGGAGGATTTGATACGAAATATTGAACGTAACGTTGGCTTAGACACCATTATGAGACTTCGAACTAGCACAGGTAAGTTCATGTTTTGTTCTGTACACCAAATGGAAAACGGGGAGAGTACACTAGGCGTGGCGAATTAACGCGAAAGTGATTTGAAGCAAAGCGAAGTGAAGTAAAGGACATAACTGGTAATATCCAGCCATATTACGTACTGTAGGTCTGCGACCGTGTGAGTTTTACGGCAATTTCCTCATGAACAATACAACAGATGTCGAGTTTGCTTTGGTAAATTCACAGACGGTAAGAAAAATACGTTAATATTCAAACTTTACTCCTGGCGAGAAATTCAAGATGATTCAGTTAAAGCATAAAATTGAATGTAGTTAAGCATCCGATTTATACTTGCATTATGGTTAGACCATGCTGGATGAAACGTTTTATTGCTTAGTTTCTTTCCAATTGTTGTAGTCTATTGTCATCGAAATCAAACACGACGACAAACTCCAGGAAGACAGTGTTGCTTATTTACAGGTAAGTTTCATATTTTGATGTGGGTTTGTTTGAGGAGAAGGTAGTTTTACTGGTTGAAGTTTATCGTATTCCTTAGTAAAAGCCTGCAAAGTGAACACCAAAGGTTCAGAAATATTTAAATGGCCCGGGGTAACATGGTAAAGACGACAGATGTGACATCCAATTGTCTTACGCAGAACAAATATTGCCTTTTTGAAACCAAACAGCACGGAAACAAAAAGTTTAATCTGAGTTTTTGATTAGCGGTGAAATGAACGCTAGTCGCCCACATACCTTCTCTGCTATGCTTGTGAATTTCTCCGCCATTTTACCAACATAACCCAACCTTTTACCTTCAAAATATTTTAGTGAAAATCGTCGTCAACTGGCATGTTACATCCACCGTTTTTTTTATAAATCATTAGTTGCGTAAAAAGTCAATACGTCTAATATCACCTTTAAAATCGACAACAAGAAATAATGCCTTATCCATCACCATGGCTACGTGTTTTTCCAATTATCCATGAATTATTCACGCTGTCAGCAAATGTTTATTTCTCATTTCTGGCGACGTTTTAGATTTTAAATTTTATAGACACTGCCTGAGTTGTTGCATGCCCCCCCTGAGTGAGGCGAAGCTTGGGAAAAAAAAGATTTTGCCTTGTTACTCCATTTTGCATTCACGACGAGGTCAGGTCCCACGCTGTAAATTAAGACCACACAGTACAGAACACGAATTTGAAAAGGAAATTGAATTAAAATTTTGGCTATGTACCCGTCACTTTTTGGTATCCCTTCCCCGTTAAACATACTGTTGTTCCGTTCCGATCCGCCGGTCCATTGCATGCAATGATGACCACCTTGACGTAAGGGCGAAAACTTTCCAGGGTTGGAAATTGCTAATCCGTCATTGTTTATTGGCTCCTTATATTATACTAATGGGGAAAAGCAATTGAAATACCAAACTGGAAATCATTAATCTTTTTATTAAATGCCGTTTTTTGCTTATGTACGGGGTTCTTAACCGTGCAATCAAGCATTTTTATGAACAAGCTAGCAGATGTTGTTTCGTGATTTTATGGTAATATATATATGGATTGTTGTTTCTAGTGCGCGCTTTTGTATACGAATATTTGTGGTCAAAGACGTCTTCGAATCCACAACCTGGCGCTCTCTTCCTGCAACCAGTTAACTGATCTCTTCAGGTGTTGTGAAATGGATACCTTCACGAATTACGTTGCAAAACATGGTACGTGGATACAGTTTGTTAAGAAGTGGTGCCCCTTCAACCCCCATTGGAGTTTTATCTGCCTTGGGCGGTCGTATGCGGAACAAAAATGTTGTTGTTAATGAAGAAAATTTCATGATTACCCGGCATTTTGAAAGTCAGCTAAAATTTTTTAGTGACATGAGCAGGATTTAAACTCGCACCTTGACATAAGTTTGCCAAACTGGTACTCTTTCAACCAATTTAAACAATGACATGTTGAGCTGTATATATCTGGAATTACGAATCTAGTCCACTCTTGGACCTAAAAAGGAAGTTTAAAATGGCGAGAATGCAAAGCTGTTTGGTCGTCAGTTTCAGGTCCCAAACATACCAATGTCAGTTTATTACAAAAATTAACAGTCAATCAAATTCTGAAATATTCTTGTCGACAAACATACTGATAAAAACCGGCAACTCACCGGCAGAGAGATCACTATGTTGGGTCCAATTTGGGCTGAGTTTCCCTTTCGGTGTAAACTGGGGTCAACACGGGAAAGACAAGATTGTTCTTAGTTGATGTTGTGACTAGAAAAATCTACGTCCAGGTTTTGACGTAACATTAATTAAGGGTTAAAGTTGTATTTAGGGTTTCAACAAAGTCGTCAGTTTATTTAAAAGTTATGACATTACTGCATTAATTGAGAAGAATCGCTTCCCCCGTTCTAGTTCTATTTGACACAACTGTTACACCGCAAGAATGGTTGTTTTGTTTTTTGTTCAGAGCTTTTAATAAACACTTTCTTTCCTGCACTCTATGAGGTTGTTGCTCTTCTTACTAATAAATTAATGTGTTATAAGATAATTGAAGAGACTTTTTCTCGCTATTTACGTGGTTCCTCTATCATCATTTTGTCCAGGCATCCCTACTGTTCATCTTGTCAGCTGTGAAATGTGCTTGTAGCGTAGCTAGTAAATATTACGTATTCTCAAGTTGTTCTAGCCCTGGGACAAATTCAAATGAATTCAGCAAATTTTTAGGAGCTCGAAACGTCGACGAAAACTAAGAATTAAAACTTTCATACAAGTTTACTCGAAGTAAAAAGATGTTGCATAAGTGTGTGAAGAATAAAGAGTTAGTGAAACTTTAACGGGTTATTATGGCTTAATTTGGACTTGTATTCCTTTTTAATGTTCACATTCTTCCAGTTATTTTCGGCATTTTTAACCTGTCCGGTATCCATCCGTCCGGCTATGTTTCCTTTTTCGTGTAAAAATACGGAATGCTACTTAATATTTTGCTTAGTTTTAGTAGTTTGACCGTGTTCTTCCTTTGATTTTAGCAATAAAACAAGTTTGTACTTCAGTACCCAAGACAATACGAGAAAATATCATCAATCAAGCTGCATCGATCTTAGCTTGCTATCGACAGCACTGTGCGGCACCGTCGTCTGCTGGCCAGGTAAGTGCATAAGTCTGAGTCCTTCAAAGCTCTTACAATTATACCATTTCAACAGGACGTTCTTTGAATAAGGAGCGTTCACAATTTCTTCCTGTAACGACAACTACCATAATGAATCCCCGGATCCGTGGATAACCGATAATGCTACCAGCTTCACAATTCTTCTCCTACCCAACTCATGTAAGACACGGTATTTGCTGACGGATTTTTTCGTTCAGACAAAAAACGAGATAGATTGAATTTTGTAAAATTTGTCAAACTGCAGAAAAGCTCTTTTTTTCTTCCCCAATTTTCCAATGACACGACATAAGCCAGAGATTGACTAGACGGTAATCTCAATTTTAATACGAATATTAAAGCCCAGCATAGAATGCGAAACAAAGGCATGATATAGAGAGTTTAATAGAATCTTACGTTTCGTTGTATACATCACAACATCTTCAGACATAATAATCAGATAAAATCAGATAAAAGACAAAATAATCAGGTAACGAATCAGATAAAATTTTATCTGACTGGATAACTCCTGACACATGTAAATATACATTGTAGCTTCGGTAATCTTAATTATTATCTCTGAAGATGTTGTGATGTATACAACTAAACGTAAGATTCTGTTAAACTCTCTTTGTCATGCCTTTGTTTCGCATTCTATGCTGGGCTTTAATATTCGTATCAAAATTGACACGACATAGTTGCTGAAACCATGAAAAGGCGTTGATTTCTTGGCGAATCGAAGAGGCTCACTGCTACCGTGGTACTACAACGTAATGCTTTTCTCTCTACAGGTCCGCAGAATGTTCATTTTTCAAAGATATTGTAAAGTATATTCCCTAGTTTTACTGTTTTGTTGTTAAGAACTACATTAGAACAAACTCTGTTAGAGAAGATGTTATACTCAATTGACTTGGGTATTTAAGTGAGTGGATTAATCTCGGTCTTTCAATCGTTTCAAAAGTCTTTAAAGAAATAGTTTATAAAAAGGGAACTGTTAACTGGTTATTTGACTCAAAACAATGTACCAACGTTATTCTAGCTGGGCTTTTGAAAAGGTTATTCGATCAGCGCATTGCCACTAAATACCACAAACCTACAAAGGACTTATAAATGGCGTCATATGTCTGAATTTTGAGAAAGCCTCTCAAGTGGTTGACCATGAAATTCTAATTGAAAAATTTGAAATGTATGAGCTACAAGACGTCTCTTTTCGTTGATCCATTTCTTATCTACGAAACCAAACTCAAGTATGTAAATTTGGCAAAACATATTCCTCTTTAAGAAGAATAAGATGTGGTGGAACGCATTGGTTAAATCTTTGTTCGTTGTTATTTTTTCTGTGCGTCAATGACCAACCGAATTGTTTGGATAGTTCTATCCGTGAAAATAAACTGTTGTTTATTTGTTATGTGCGTTTATATATTTACAACCTAAAGGGCTGTTTACACGGACGATTTTTCTTGCAATTTTTATCCATCTGACACATGCGTTCGGATAGAGTGTCTAACGATTGTGGTAAACCGTTCGTGCAGAGCTATTATGGTCCAGTAGGTTGGGAGTTACTTACTCAATCGCATGCTTCAGGATGAGAAATATTGCCGAAAACATCGCTCGCGTAAACAGCCCGTTAGGCAAACTGAATATTTCTGGGTTTCAATCGATCCCTGGAGATTAAAAAGACCGAGGTACAATCTAATCGGAGGTCACATATACAGGGTGTCTCAAAAAAAACTGCAAACACTACAATTTACATAACGTCCACTGCAATTAGCATTGCAATGCCTGTGCAACTTGTGATGCTCCTGGGATTTGAAAATACATGCGAATTTTCCTTGTCATTAGAATAACCATACAAAGTGTGTTAATCCCTAATCGACATCCCTAAGCATGAATTGTGTTTACGCACCCTTAGGATCAATTAGTACTGAATTATGCAAATTTCATACATATCTGATTTAAAGGGTTTGCAGTTTTTTTGAGAGACCCTGTAGTTATTAATGTGATTCATTCGTTAAAAGACCTCCCACCATATCCGCCATGCAACACTCCAATAGGTAATCGGTTCTAAACAGAAAGTGTTACAGAAGTGGTTAAAGGGTCGTTGACTCCCAAAAAAAAACACATTAACAAGTAACTGACGTTTCAAGCGAATGCCTTCGTCGGACTGAAACGTAAATGTTAAGTCAATTGCTATTTTTGAACGTCGATCAGTAAACAGAAAGGGAAGGGAGGTGCTGGAGGACCCAAGAGAATTGCAATACGTGGAAGTGAAGCAAAGGAAGTCTGAAGAAGAACAAGTGAACAAGCCAGAGCCAGCCGACAATGTGAAAAAATATAAGATAAAACATATCTTGAAAACACAGAATACAAGTCAAAATCAAGACGAAAAAGTTGGTCTGATGGTGGTTTTGAAATAAAACTGAAATATTACTGATTCAACTTTTGTCTTGATTTTGACTTGTATTCTGAGTTTTCAAGATGTTCCTCTTCGGAACAAGTGCACAAGTTAATGTATTTATCCGCCCGTGGTAGATAGAAATGATAACTTGTAAGGAAATAAAAAAGAAAAAGCAACGGAGAAAAGTACACAAGCTAGAGTTAAGTGCAGCATAGCTGTTTGCTGTCTGTCATAACGTACTCAGTCTTGTAAATAATAGCGATTGACAGTTTGCCGAGTATAAATATTGTGAAATAAACTGATGGATAAATAAACTTTTAGAAATATCGCAACGTTTTATATCAAGAGGAAGCATCATTTACAAGTGTTCTAACTCAGTTTTCTAAGGGAAGGTTGCTAACAGTTTGCATGCAGACTTTACATGATATTCTTGATATGACCCTCTAATTTTTCATTCTATCGTTTCTAGTTAATTCTACCGGAATGTATGAAGCTCCTGCCATTGTATAGCAACTCGGTTCTTAAGAGCGATGCTCTAACTGGAGGTGATGTATTAACATAGTATACTGTCTTGTGTTTTTTAGGTCGTTTATACAGTAGTTGTTCTGGGAGTTTGTTTGTGTGTAAAATCGTTATGTGAATTTGTTTAGTACATTTCACACCGACGAGGCTTTCGCCCGAAACTTCAGTTCTACTAACTTAAACTTTCGGTAGTTTCCTAACCATTTTGGTCTTATATGAATGTAATGGTTGGTTGGTTGGTTGTTTGATTAGTTGTGTGTGCTGGATACTTTATTTGTGTATTTACTTACTTACTTTATTTATTTACTCATTTACTTTATTCACGTTACTTTACTTGTACGCTTTTGTTAGTGTAACTTTACCTGTTTGTGTACGTACATGTTTCTTTGACATTTTGTTTATTTTTATGGCCATTTGTTGTTTTTTGATTTGCTTGACTGTGCTGTGAGTTGTTTGTTCGGTTTTAGGTGGTGAGCGGAGTGTTTGTTTTCTTTTGTTTCCCTTCCCTTTTTCTTTCCTTTCTTCCTTTCATTTTCTTTCTTTCTTTTCTTTCTTTTTCTGTCTTTTTCTCTTTTTTCTTTCTTTTTGTTATTTCTTTCCTTTTCCCTTTTTTCGAATTCATTTCCCTCTTTCCTTTCCTTTTTCCTTTTTATCTCCATGTTTACCTTCCTATTCTCGCCTGTGCTTTCGTCCGCCTTTCTTCGACGTAACACACGCTGTTCGTCATCGTGTAATTTTTTAACGTATGGTTGTGATATGACTACGCTTGTTTGAAAACCTGGATACAAATTGATATTTTCTGCATGCTTAGCGCTTGATCACAGCTGTCAGTATCTAAAATTAAAGTAGCCGTTGTAATCTAAGTAAGCTAGTTATTCTTTGATTGACAGTTACACGAACATAACCAGGGAACGGTTTTGCTTATAACAGTGATCGATATCAGCCTTTCTAGAGTCGCATACCAGCAAGATTTCTCATATTGATTGTATTTTGCTATGTTTTTTGTGTTTACCCCGAACCCCAGTGTTAGTGTGTACAGGGGTATGCCACAGACATTGACAAGTCAGGCCAGTGTACATTGAAATAAAGCGGAAATATGATTTTACTTTAGGCTTGAGATTTTACTCATAAGTTGGGTTATAAGATGTTGTTTTCGAATTAAATTTTGTCTCCTATCTTTTGTAATTGCCAGTTGGCTATCTTTCCATGCCTTATCAAGGAACATTTACCTATTAATGTTCTTTCTTTTCACGTAGGTTCAGAAATGAGTTCAGATGACCGTAGCTGGTTAATGCAGACTGTCCTTGGTATGGACATTGCTTCCACCGTTTCCTATTTTTATCCTCGGCTAATACCCCTGGTAAGGACTTCTTATATTTGCATGTCCCATTTCAGGTCTACTAAGGCTGGCTTTACACACTGCCATCGGACCATCTGGCTTAAATGCACGTGAAATTGAGAAACAATAAGTAACATGCTCTGTCGGCTCAAATTTGGATTCTTTTTATGAATTACAATGCACCTAAACCAGGGAACGGTCCAATTAATCTCAGTTTGTAAACATACCATAGGAATATTTTTGCAATATTGCTGCTGACTTGTGACGATACCTGTAGATACCTGACGGTTTTTGTAATTCATATCAAATTCCCTTGCGATTGTTAACGACACTTCTGTAACTATTACGGAAAAAGAACTCCCAGGATAACTGCTGATTTCGACTTTTTGATCCGCACTCCGCAATAGGAATAGACAAAATAGCTTTCTGGTTACTCTGTTCAGGGTACCAGAATAGCCCAACCTTGGATGCTCGCCGATCGGTAACGTTACAAAATGGCAGAATCGACATCAACGCACTAGCTCGTCTTTTATTTTCTCCTTCAAAGAAGAATTCTAATCATAAAGAAACAGTGTGTAATTCTCTGGTATTTGCAAATTATTTCACTAGGCAAACTGAAAGTTGATGAGTGTGATGAGCAGCACGTTAGAGCCCAGGTCATCGATGTCAATCCTATCCCGGTTTCGGAATATCTGTTGTTTGTGAACTTGGTATTCCGTGTAGTCTTTCACTTGTACTCTTAAGTAAGGATAGTCTGAACAGGCTCATAGGAATCTATTCTCAAATTATACAATTTCACAAACAGATTTTAGCGACATCGAACTTAATGTTTGTCTTTGCAAAACCACTGCAAAATGGTCCGAAACGTTTTAAGCTGGGTTCATATACCAACCTATTATTTAGCAGTGTACCACCCGATTTTAGTTGGAACCGCATCGTCAATCACATTTGGTAAATTGTACTTGTATTTTAGGTACCAGTAGTAATTTAACAGTCGAGAAAGGCGTGTAACAAGGTGTCGTCTTTAATTCCACTCTTATTATTGGTTTTTAATTCATAAAGGTCACTAAAAGGTTGCTATGGTCACCTTTGGAATGCTGGCCTAAATCAAAAACAGCCTTAAAATCGAAAACGCTTGTCGCCACAAATCGCGGACTTTCCATTTGTTTGTTTATTCATTTCTTAATTTATCTAGGACTTTCGTTATACTATGTATAGTTTGTGGAACACCACGTTTTATTTTTAGTTTTATTTTAATTTTAATTTTTTACATTAAAATAAAACGTGGTGTTCCACAAACTATACATAGTATATCAATTATCACCATGCAAAACTTTAAGGAACTTTCGTTGTTTTTATCGTGCATACCGGAATATATAACAACTAGTTCCATTCGGGGAATCCAGTTTATACTTACGGTCCTTAGTGCTCAATTTCGTTGAAGTAATTCTCTTCATTTTGTTTCTTGCAGCACGAACTTAACTTGAGTGAGACAACCACCCTTCCCTCGCAAATTCGTTGCTCAGAAGAGAGGCTAAAAGAAAATGGCGTATATTTGCTCGGTATGTGAACTAGGGCCGTCCACCAAATTTCGAACATTCGGTATTCGGTTTCATGTCGCTGTTTGTGGTTTGCTATTGCGATAACCGAATAGTCCGACTAGTGCGAATATTCTAAATTCGCATACTGACCGAACAGTAGTTGTGTTTTCAGAGGGAAATTTAGTTTCATTGATGCACATAAATGCACCAATTACGTAACGGTTTATAAGACAAAACATAATCCGAAAATAAACATCTTGTGAATAACTCAAGATATGAGTTGAAAAACAAGACACAAGTGTAGCGATTTAAACTCATATCTTGAGTTATTCCCAAGATGTTTATTTTCGGATTATGTTTTGTTCTTATATTTTTTCAAATTGTCAAATGGATTTTACGTAACGGTTTATAACTCTAGATGTATTACCCAATTGCTTGTTATTCGGTAACTAGAATTTGGATAAAACCATTATCATGCAGAAATGTTAGAATAGCCACGTGTGCCCTATTTGTTTCCATATTACACTATAGGTCGCATATTAATTATAGGAAGTGATGAAATTCTATATCAACGTGGAGCTAAAATGTGATAAACCTACATTTGGTTCTTTTTCATGAAGTGACTGGACTCATTTGATAAATTTTTTTGAATATCACATTTAAAAATCACGATCTTATCCCGACCACTTCCCTGTTCTTGGCCACACCCATATTCGCTAAATATTCGAACATTCCGAAAAAATCATGACTGTAAGAGTGCCCTTATCTGAATGTGACGCTTGTGTTTATTATTAACTCTTAATTAAATTCAAATTTAATTAAGTTCATCGGAGTCATCTAAGCTGTAAGTATTTTTAAATAAAATGCAGGCGAAGTATGCAAGTCCTATCGTCATCTTTTGGCTCATGTGGCTGCACGGTCCATTTCAATCATTTTAAACTCTCTTGAAATGCGCCAGAGTTTGAGGAAAAAGCCGTGTAGTTTCCATATGTTTTTACCAAACGTGGACTTGATTTCTTTAGAAAATGGAATCGTGTTGTTCATGTGGATTGGTCTTCATGTGAATCGAGACTGGTTGCAACAGGTGTTTGGTGTTGCAACAATTGGCCATGTTGATATCGAAATGGTAAGCTATATATCAACCACGAGGTTTTGTGAACGAACGAACGAACGAACGAACGAAAAACCTTTATTTCAGCACGATAATCCTATCAGTGCTACAGTAAGCACTGTTATCAACAGGAGACTTGAAAAATAGTTATTTACAAAAATAAAAAATATCATATGGAATTATTAATTATGCATTATATATGACAATTTCGACAAAAATTATTAAGAACTACACATCCGTTATGAAAAAAAGGATTTTTTTAGCAGTTTTAGTTCTAGCAATTATAGTTCTAGATAGCTTACGTCTATTATAGCTGGGTAGTTAAGAGTTGAACCAAAAATGGCGAATATGGGAGCCTGATGCACGTTACAAGAGGAGCATTTGAAGCTAAAAGACAATCAAGCTGTTGACCAGCGGAAAGTCGTTATATTAAGTGAAAAATACCGGGATGCCTATAATTTTCCTAAATCAAAAAAGTGAAGGCAATTGGACGAAATTTTGGGCGACAGCTGTTCGGCCAACACTTCGAGGCCGGTTGCCTACTCGCTTGCTGCTCAAAAAACCTCTCAACTGGCCAAGCAACTGAGCAAACTGAAACATCCTGACTGGTTTCTTCAGGTTAATTGTAAATCTTTTATGTTGGATATGTGTTTCTTGGTCGATTCTTGTTGCTTATACGAGTTTTATACATTATTTCGTGCCCAGCATTTCTGACCACAAAAGCGGAAAAAATGAAGAACTTAATTATTCAAGTGGAAGGTTACCAGTACAAAATGTTGATGCAGTCGTAAAATTTACATAAATTGGATTGTCTTTGTAGTTGACTTTCTTTTGATGTCGGTTTAAATCGAGGAAATGGCTGTCTTGTGATGGGCGATTATCAAGAAAAGGCCTCGCCACGTTTGGCTTAAATATGACGACTTTGATTGGTCAACAAGTTTGAGAACCAATGTACCCTCGTAGTATTATTCATATGATCTCTATTCCCACTAGACCATCTTTGGCTTCACTATTTTATCCAATCATTTGTTGAAGCCAGCTTATAATAGAGTCAAATGGCTTTACCTGTCCTGGTGAAGCACGATAAATTAGAATTTTCGTGACGTTTAAATTAATTGCAGAAACCAAGGGTACATTTACATTACTGAGTAGTTAACAGTACAAAAAACAAAGGCTTTCTTTGTAAATGTTCGAATCAGCGCCCGGGATACTAATTTTCAGAGGGGCACCTATTTAAAAGAATATCGTTTTGTCTAGACAATAATCAAACAGCCAACGTAGATCACATAACGTAGGTCACATAACGTAGATTGCAAATGGTTACCCTATGTAATCACTTCGTCAAAACTAATTAAGTCGAAAAATTGCAGAGTATTATTGCTGATTATATTAAAATTTAAAATCGCTCACAGACGCTGATTGCTCGTTTGTAGCCATTAATTTTTCACTTATTCGGAGGGGGGGGGTGCAAATTCTGATAAAGACGCTAGTTCAAACATTTATGGTACTCCTGCTGTAAGCGTAACATTAATTGCATCTTAACCCTTTACCAAATGGCAACATGTTAATTTTACTCTGGTTAATGCCAGACGATTTTACTCGTCAAGGGGAGACCTCCTGAAAACCTGCCAAGTAAAGGATTAAGATAAAGCTGCAACATTTATTCATACATTGAAGATTACTGGATCTTGAGTAATCCACTACAGGTCTCACTGCAATGTCCATAGTGTCCCTGTTTTAATCGCTCGCCGTTTGATGATTTTTTGTTTGGAATACAACCCCTTACAAAACTGTCTAAACGGTTGTCCGGACTTGAAAGTGAGCAAACTATGTAAACTATTTATAATGTCTGAGGAAACCCCACCGCATTTGTACTGAACGGCATATATTTTTCGAAGTCGCTTCTGAAAAACATACGGCCGGATTTTAAGAGTACACAAACCTCAGGGGTCCGAATAAGACGTGGTTAATTGCTACGTTAAACCGTGACTTAGTAACTAAAAACGAAAACCTCTGACCTCAACCGAAACTAACACGTAATGGTCTAACTTCTTGCCGTTCTCATAGAAACTAGGTTCAAATGGTTTTACTGAACTGCCTAAACGCCACCCAATGATTTTATACATCGTTCTCTGTAGATGGTGTACTCTTAAATTATTGATTTTAAAAATATTAACGCAGGACCTCACTAATTTTGAACGAACCAATTCATTTTCATTTCTTCAAACAATCTACCCCAAACGTCTTCAAATCCGTCTGAATTATTTCGGCACGCAAAGCGATGGTCTTACCGGCGCTATTATTTTTACTTTAGACTTCATTACCAGAGTTGGATAGCGCCCTGTCTCGTCGTGTAAGAGGAATCATCGCACAAGTACAAGAGGAACGACCGCGATACATGAAAGTAAGATGTTGACCGATCAACCATTATTTCGGAATGGAAAAGCTAATTTTTTCTTAGTCTTCTGTGAATAGTTCATGTACATACTGACGCCCACTTACGAATACATACAGTCATCTACAGAGTCACTTGTATGCCTTGCCGCCTACTCTCCCGCTCACTCACTCACACCCACAGTCACGCACACCCACACCCCATAGTCACGCACAGTACATTTTTTCTTACATATCTACTTGTCCACCAACTCACCTCCGTGAGAACGTCGGAATTTTTTTGAATCCGATGGTGTTACAACTGGTGAAAAACGTTTAGTCGCGCATCATTTTTCGGTTCCGAGTTGTTACAGACTGTATAGATACAGACTGTAGAAACATCTCCATGGGGGAAGATTAAATGGCATTAATTCTACGAAGCAATGGGGAAAATACATCAGTCTAGACGTGCAGTATGTGGGCAAACAACACATAAATGAAAACTTCAGACTTACTGGAACACCTTCGGGCTGCCAGTTCAAAACGTTAATTACAGTGACCACTAACCTTAATTGATCGATTTCTTATTCAATCCTAGGTTGACAATGAGCATAATTAATTCTGTTTAGCAATCTGGGGGATTCTGTGGTCCTATTAATCTAGTGCACAACGTTCAATAGGCTGTACCTGAAAAAAAATTTTCCAAGGCAACATTTTGACTGATGATTAGAGTCCTCAATTATTGGTTCTTGCCACCCAAACTTCGTTCTGATATCAATCTTGAGGGTTTTCGGTAGTAATCTATTGCATGGACCCCCAGCTGCCTAGTTGCACCATTGTTATATTGTACAATTGATCAAATTCTAATAGTCCTTTGATCTTTTCTTACTCAGCTTACCATCGTACGGCAACGTGACAAATTGGAACCGTGGTTCCGACATTACCTAGTGGAAGATAAAGGGTTGACAACGTCAAGCCATAGTTATGTAGACTTCTTGTGTATCATGCATAAAGAAGTCCGAAACTTGCTGAATTAAAATGGCCCGTCCTGAAAGGAAAGACTTGAAACTATTAATGGTTTATGGAAGTTAGCATACCCAGCTCGTTCATCAGAATTTCGTCCTTCAATTCTTGTTTTGATTAATAGTGGACATAAGCTAACCAAACCATTGGAAAGGGGACCCTGCATTTGCATCAGGAATCTGACGTTTCCTTATATACCAAAGATTTTTCAATGCTTTGTAAAACAATGAAAGCATCATTCTTATAGAACTGACAGAAAATTAAGGATTCGTTTTGCCAAATTATTATAGAGTAATTTAAATGAATGATGTAATAAAAATCATATGAAGTGTTTTACGTCGTTAATAGTGTATGAAATGTTATATTTTTATGAAATACTTTTATGTGTTTTCCTTGTTGTGTTAATGTGGTACCCTTTCTCTTGTTAAAAAATACGTATAAGTTTTTACCGATTGAGCTACCACGACTCAGATAAAGAGCAAAGAGTAAATACAATCGGACCGAAGTCCCCTGCAAAGTGTTTGCACCTAAGCTATGATCATTTTAGCTACGGTTGATTTTACGGAGGGAGGAAAACCGGAAAACCCGGGAAAAACCCGGGAAGCACAAGAGAGCCATCGTCTCTACTCACACGGGTTCTAAGTTCCGAAATCATTACGGGTATTTAAAGGTGGTCACCCATCGAAGTTCAAACGCCCGTTTGACCAGGCTTAATTTCGGACCTCAGCGATGAGAGGCGACGCGCTGACAGCACGGGGCAACCATGCTTCCCCTGCTTCTTCTGATCAAATCTGACCAACCACTTCTGCTGGGTCTTCATTCCAAACTTACTTGCCTTCCTTCAGCCGCGATGATGGCGTCAATTCGATCTAGGCATGGTTTTTTGGTTAGTGCCTTCTTTCCTGCGAAAATAGTTGAGAGCGATAACTCCTAAATAAGACCTTAGACTATACAGAAGTCCAAATCCTCCAGATTTATGCAAATCATTCAAAACGCAGTCCTTGATGAGTTATTCAAGCCATATAAGAGTCAGTTCGATTGCGGTCATATTTCCTCCAAACTGCGGCCATTTTTACCGTCTTTCTGCGGCCATTTTGCGGCGTTTTACCTGGCCTAAAAAAATAACTTTTCCGATGCTATTTTTTTAACCCTGTCATACTTTCAGCGACGCAATGTCAAGCACAGATAATACTAAACGTTTCGGGCGTTCTCGCAGATCTGTGGAATAAAGGAGGCTTATTTTAGAAATTTTTAAAAATTTTCTTCTTGTAAGCATGTTTTCGTCCAAGGAAAGTATGGCCAAATTGAGGGGCCAATGTTACCAGTGCCACAACAAATCCAAACGTGTAAAGGTAGGTACGTGATAAAGCATCGTTTCTTGTACAAAAATATGCAAAAATGTTTTGGTGAATTTTGGGGAGTTCTAGTGGACCTAAACATATAGGCACTAATTGCCTCACTGGCTGACTTCCGGTCACAACCCAACGAGAAAAACCGCCGAATAATCGTATCTCGGGCATGAAATAACTCAAAACAATGCGACACACAAACAAAGGGAAACAAAACCGAACTTTTTGTGCTGTTTTATACTGCCTGCGAAGCATTCCATTTTTAAATCATTCACAGAATCAGTAGTCTGTTTTCCGAGGCAAATCGGTCAAACCGGTCACCAATCAATGAATGCAGTCTCAAAATTTTGGCCAATGAAATCGCCATAATAAGAGGCAAACCAGCCAAAAAGGAAGAAAGGAGACCGCCTTGCCAGCCTGCATAATAGCCAAATAGCGTGCCGTGGATGTGATCTTCCCTTCCATCGACAAATGACCAACTTCCGATTGAAATATGCAATCAAGCGTTATCCTTCCTTGTTTCATATTCCAACAGCAATTTTTTTTTACCTATACAGGCCTGTCCACAATCACGTAGCTTATCGATAGAATGCAAATGAATTCCTTGAAGGTTTGCATGGTGATAGTAGTAAAGTGAAGTGTTCCTTTTTACTTATGCGCGTGTACTGCCCTATGAAAAATAATTTGTATTCTAGGTATTCGAGGCCATAGCCAGCATGCGATGTTAGATGGGGCAAAAATTTATCAAAGAGGAGCTCAAAGCTTTCAGATAACAATCAGTCTATTAAATAAGTTAACTCATTATTGTCCGAGCAGGTTGAAAAAAATTAGTCAAAAACATTTGCTTAACTTCATTATACATCGTACAAAATAGAGTTAATATATGGTGTCACTGGTGACGGGCCGGGAATTATCGTGTCCTTGACATGATGTCACATTTTAAGTAAAATAGCGTATTGTTCTGGCAGCGATTTTGAATTATTGTCGGCTTGAGTTGTTTTTGCGGTATGCCAGGACTCTAAAGTTTTTCTTTCTCTGTAGTTTCCTTCGTCCAAGGTCGATGGTGTGGTCGTGAAACCAGGCACGATTGGCAATGGTAGATCCTGTTGCATGTTGTTACATTTTCCTCATATGTTTCGAAACATCTTCCTGTTTCTCCACTGACAGTCTTTGCAGATGATTTTGTTGACTACACATGTAAAAATCCCACGGCTTGTTTTTGCCTTTTAACAGGCTTAAACAACATTGAGCTGGCCAACTTCAACATGGTTGAATTGACCAGCTTGAACGTGGTTGAGCTCGCAAGCTTGAACATGATTGTCTGGACAGGCTTGTTTTTTGATGTTCAAAAAGGCTTTTCGTGGCTTGATAAACGAACAGACTTGAACAATGCTGGTGCGTTAAAAAACACACCTTTAAAACATTTAAGATAACTTTACTAGCGTTTAGTTGCCAACGCGCAAAATCTTAATAATTTAACACTCTGAAGGTGTTGCACGTTACTAAAGTTCTCTGAAATGTTATAAAGTTGTGTTTTTTATTGTGGCGTTACATTATTCCTTTATTCTTCGATTACGATTATTTCTTTCTTTCTTCCTTCCTTCCTTCCTTCCTTCCTTCCTTCCTTTCTTCCCTCCTTTCTTTCTTTCTTTCTTTCTTTCTTCCTTCCTTCCTTCCTTCTTTCCTTTCTTTCTTTCTTTCTTTCATTACTCATTATTGTTTGTCTGTTTGTTTGTCTGTTTGTTTGTTTATTTGTTTGTTTGTTTGTTTGTTTGTTTATTTGTTTGTTTGTTTGTTTGTTTGTTTGTTTGTTTGTTTGTTTGTTTGTTTGTTTGTTTGTTTGTTTGTTTGTTTGT
>JBAHVQ010000538.1:33093-53062 GCA_036872915.1 Nanipora kamurai | reverse complement strand
GTGATTATAAATTCAGTTTTACGTGGACTGCAAGGGATAACAAGTGTGAGAAAGTTCAGTCGTTACTGAATGCCAATTAAGCCTTGGTTTTCACAAGACGGAATTTTCTGCCTTTGTCTTTTCTCTCATTGGCTCTCAGAAATTCTTAGGTTCCCAAGAGCCAATGAGAAACAAGGAAAAGCAGCGTACGTGGAAAATTCCTCTTGGTGGAAACTAGGCTTCATCTTAATGAACAAGGTACTGTGATTACTGTACTGAAGAAATATTACAGTACATATAAAATAAATACCATTTGTCATTGCTGGTGGGTGTGAAATTTGCCCTGGGAAGTGTTGAGGTTGGCTAGATCTTACACCAGTCGGAGGATTTAGCCCTGTACCAATTCTTGGTCCAAACTGACTGATTGGCGACTGTTGTTCAGGTCTGTGTACTGGCACAGCACTGGCACTGGAATGAATGTTACCAACTGGACCTTGATGAGATGGAATGACACGTTGTTCAGGTCTTACACCTGGCATTCCTCGAGGTGTAAATGGTTGAGATGATTTCTGCTGATTGCTACTAATCTGGAGATTACCCATGGGTTGGTTCAGAATCTAAAGGCAAACAAACATTTTGTCTGGCGAAAAGAAATATCGTGAAATGGTTATGTCTAATTCTTGCATATAATTCTTCCTATATAATATAACATTCCCTTGAACGTATATAATTCTTATAAATCCATTGTTCTTTTATAATATACACAGAGCAAAAAAACAGGTTTGTGCAAATTTGACATTTTTGCCAATTTCTAGGCAAATATACCCCAAGTTAAATTTGCACTTAGTTTGCCATAGTTGCAATTTCAAATTTGCATCACTACAGGTTTGAACCATAACTACACACGAATTTGCGACGCTGAAAACTTGATAAACGAATTTATACCGGTTTCGCTACGAAGCTAATTTGATGCAGTCATGTTATTTGAAAGTTGGCAGTAGGTGCAAATATTTCACAAATACGGTATTTGCAGCTTTACATTAGGTCCAAACGTGGCAAACAAAGTTTTTGCAAGAACTTCGCATTGTTGCAAACTAGAATGTAAGAGCTGCAAACTTATTTTTTCGTCCTGTGATAACCAGGGTACGAATTGGGTCGTCAAAACAGCATAATTGGCCATAAAATCAACAAAATTGGTGGCTCAGACGGTTTTTATGGTGTTTCATGTACTGATTTCATTCAGGTTAACTAGCAGTATTTAGTTTCAGTAGTCATCAGTAATTGACTCTACTATGAAATTGACAGAGAGAACGTAATGACAACGCCTGGACACAACACCATTTTTAAAACAAAACGTCATGAGAAAACTGTATTTGTTCCAAATTCAACTGAGAAGCAAGTTCCTTACTCTGTGATGTACAGTGCGAAACATTTTAATATGCCCCTATTTATTACAGCATTCTAACACTCTCTGGGAAACACTCAATCAGGCTTAAGGCTGATTTCAACAAGGTGTAAAAAGTCGCACGGGCAACAATTCTGTTATGAAAAAGTTGACTTGGTGTCAACTTTCCCACTTGAGATTTAGTATCAGCCAATAGACTGAAAGAACAACATCATATGGGGCATCGATAGTACTTCAATGACATATATAAAACTTAGCTCAACTATATATAATACTTCATTCGACATCTATAAAACTTACTATTGCAAATATAAAACTTCTACAAACACGTAATACTTATTCATTAATATAATAAATCTCTTTGCAAATAGAAGTCTTAGTTCCAAATATAATACTATCTGAAGATATATTAAACTTTGTTGGATATATAATACTATGTTGGAAATGTATAACTCCATCACAAATATATAAAGCTTCATTGTAATTATAAAATTATGTCCCAAATGTAAAACTATGCCACAAATATAAAACTTCATCACAAGTATTTTAAACTTTATCACAAATATCTAAAACTTCATGGTAAATATAAAACTTCATTATGAGTATAAAACTTGCTGTGCAATAGTTGGTCAGTCCCCACATTTTGAACAGTCAAGAGATTGAACTCTTGTTGTTTTGTAAATGGGGAAAGTTCCTTACACACCACATGTAGTTCATAGTGAATCAGTGGTGTAGACTTGCTCAAAATCTAAGAGAGCAGAACATAGTTTCAAAGAGACAGAAAAGTAACCATGATGATCACCCAGAATCAGTCTGAGAGACAAGTAGTCGATTATTTCCTAGTGTAAATGGAAGGAGAACAATCAAAGCAGGCAAAGCTTAAAAAGCCTCATTCTAATTCAAAGAAATAAAAACAACAGTTCCTGCTGCTGTGATGAAAGATATTGTTCTGTTTCCAAACCCAAGAATGAGTTCAGTTCTGTGTTCAGTTGCACAGTTTGCTTAACTGGAGTAAGCTTAACTACTTCACTGCCACATCTCCTCCTTTTACAGGTAAAATCATCTGGTGTTAGTTAGAGTAAAATGATAAGTCCCCATAGCAGTGAAGGAATTAGGGAGATAGTTTTTGAAGGAAAGGCCTTTGAATCAAACTTGCTATTTTGGTCCATGAAAAACAAGTTCTTGAGGGCCGTCTATTGGTGTTTTAAAAATGTCCAAGGGATACCTTCCTCTTGTTCTTTCACAATAAACCTTATTCATAAAGGGCTGCCAAATTAACATTCTTGTACATGCATATAAATTAGCTCCTTATAAGCTTGTTTTCATGCACGAAATTCAAAAGAATTTTTACTGTAAAACGAGGTTATATGGGCAAATGTATATGCATACAAAAGAATTTTAAAATTATCCGCCATTTACAAATGAAGTTTATTATCTGGTTCAAATTGACATTCTTCATTCTGCAAAAATTCATTTATATATGTTATATACATATATATCCTAGATATGTCACTCTGTGTGATGAACCATACTGGACAAGTAGAGAAAACTCTACTTGGCCCAGCTGGGATTCAAACTTGTGACTGTCATTTTACTAGTCCTAGGCTCTACCAACTGAGCTATAGCTCAAGTTGAAAGCTGGTACTGTAATGATGTTGCTTGGGGTTTTGATAAAACTGACTAGTTCCTTCAATATCTGGACATTTAAATCTTATCTTGATTTAGAATAGCTGATGTAGGAGAATGAACTCAGGTAGAGAATAATAATGTTAGATACATGTATCTAACAGCTATTCTTTTACATATACCTGTATATATTTTTAAATATAGCTTGATAAGTATTGCAAAACAATCCAAAATACTGTACTACAAATTTGAAGTTGTTCAACTGGACCTTATTTTTAATGACATATCTTGTGAAAATTTACTTCGAATTAACATGCTGGGCCAAGATCTGACTCAAACGTGAAAATGTACATATTAATTTATCATCCAGGTTTGGCATCATTCAGCACCAGATTTCTGACTATTGATGAGAACACATAACTTTTCACAACTCATTGTGGAAAAGGTCAATGTACTTTCAAAAAGGCCAGTTTTTTAACACAACACCACTTAAGGGTTGAATGGATTAGCACTTAACTTAAATTTACCATTATTGTGGCAGAAAAGCAAAGTCTGATAGGGCTGAGCTGACAAATATATTTCAGACCAATAATCTGGAAGCAAACTTTTTGCCACTATTAACATCCAATTAAACTAGTGACAATCGCAACAAATAATTTTCAGAACCATTTATTTGATGTGATATTTGTTTCTTGTTTTCTTAATATTTGTTTCAGGCTTTATTAATCTTATTTATTAATCTTTTGAAAAAGAACATCAACTTCAATCAAAGTAAAACCTCACACAAGAAACAGTACTGAACATAGTTTCCACACAAGTCAGCATTTATCAAAGACCTTAGTTTTTGAATTCAGTAATTTTTTATACTGATGGTAGATAACTGTTTGTTTATGGTGTAGATTTTTACATTTCACATGTCCAAAGAAGCATCTGAAACTTCTACTCACCTGCTGAGCATTACCAGAAGATGAGTGAGGAGGTTGTTGATAAAAAGGAGCATTTGTAGGAGGAAATTGCTGTGGTGACATGGGCTGTTGTAGCAAGAGAATAGAAGATAAAATTCAATCACAATGAACAATGATACTGTAAGCTCCTTACAGAATGAGATTTCATAACAACCTCATATTACAAAAATGCCCTGTTTTTCATACTGAAAGTAACACTACTGTAATTTTTCTTTTTGGTTTATGGTGCAATATACTCTACAGTATTTACTGTAATACATGAGTATTGGACAGACGGAGCAGTATTGCTTATATATATATATCCCACCATCCCAAAAAATTGCACACTGTTCACTGTTCATATACCTGCCTTCCCAATATCTGTCACAATTTTGAATTACAATACATGTAGCTGCTCAAAATAAGTCTGCTACAGTCTACTGTCAGAAAAGACAGGAAGCATACATCTTCCAAATAATCATAGTAGTTGCCTGCTTTGTTTCATTTGCTAATAATACAGTATCACCTTTCCAGTCTTCAAGGATTAACTCTTCAACACCCAGGACTAATCCTCTGTGACAAGTAAAATTGTCTGGTGTTAGGCAGAGTAAAATACTTAAGTGTGCCCTTGCCCCTTAATGAGTTAAAGAAAAAACAAGCCACCTGCTATTTACTTGCTTGTAGGCTTTACCAATTTGTAGGCAGGCTGCACAGACATTACTGCTTGTTGGGAAATGACTTAATTTTAGTAGCACTGTACCAGGGGTGGCACCTGGGGGGCAAAGGGGCTACAGGTCCTCCATTGGGGAACTTCAAGAAAAAATCAAAAATTTGTTGTGGAACAAACTGGGTAATAATTGTTCTTTAAAAAGTTGAATTATGGGAAATGCACAATGGTGATTCAATCAAATGCAAAAAAAAATTCTTTACTTCAGCATTTCACCAAAATGTACTCACTATTTACTGCTACCATTAATATTATTAGTACTGACAAAAAAAAAGTTCCTTTATATATACAAACTACGTGCATTTGCTACTGATAGCCAATTATTATCACGCCACAAATCACACATATAAAAATGTATGTGACCTGTCAGTTGTACCTATTCCTTGCAAAAATTCATGTGGCATTTTTAGACATTCAAGCTTACAGGAGGCTTGGTTCAAACTCTCTTCGGTAGCTTAGCCCCCCTTTTAGAGGCCTTAGCCCTGTGTCAGGGAATTCCTGACATTGCCACTGCACTGTATTACCTGAGGGTTGTTTCTAAGACAGTGTAACTATAATTTTTGAAGGTGACATTTGACTTGGGAGAAGTCACCTTTCTCACTTTCTTTTATTACAGCCTATAGAATTGTAATCATACTGATCTACATAAAACTAGACACATTTCTGCTTTTTAATTATTAAAAATATTCAGTGGACATTATTACAGTACTGTACATAAAAGCTCAATGTTTTTTTTAATATTTCCTTATTTTGAATCCTTCTTCATGGAACAATAGAGAGGTTGTACAGTGTAAGATACATACATTTCAGTACATCAGGTCTGTACTTCTGGAATTCACCATAATAACAGTAAAGTTGTACTGAGCAACTGGCACCCAATCACTACTTAAGTTCACTTTTAAATCATGCAATCATCATCCACTGATTTTCATTTACCACATATAATCAATTCATTTTAACTAAGGATGAACAAGATAATTTGAGATATTGCAAAGATCTCGGCAGACTGAGTTTTAACATTAGTAAACATATGGTATTTAACTGGTCAAGACAAAATGCAAAAGTCTCAAAGTCTCCAAAGGCCTGACAGGACATATTGTGCAATTCTGTGATAACCATAAAAGAAACACAGAAACTCACACAAAACTTAGGTTTGGTCTACCACATGTAGCCTAAGTAAGTAGAAACAAATTTATCTAATAAATCAAAAACATTCTAACAAACTAAATTGAAATACCAATAAATTGAGTTTCCAATATATGACTTCAAGGACATGTTTGTTTTGGTACAGATGGCACTACAGAGATGTATGAAAATCAGTGTTGGCTGTTCCTCAATGAGTGAAGACTTTAGGAGTGAAGATGTCAGGAGTGAAGATGTTCAGTACTAAGATGTTTGCATTACATTGTATTGTCTTAATGTTATTCATGTTCTTGACTGGTTCAGAGAGGAGTCACTTTACAGTTAAACACTACTGTTATACATTTCATCATAACATGTAACTGGACATAACATGGTTGGCTTGTAAACTTGGAAATTCTCACTGCCAGTTTTCCAAGGCATAATATAATTAATACACTCATGATGATGTTGAACTTTGTTGTTGAAACAATGTCAAAAAGAGTTAAAAACTCAAATGGAAATGTGTAGAAAGACCATGTTAATGACAGCAATCTGTGGCTCATAACAGCTACTAAACTGAAATAATATTGGCATACAGTGGCAATTACCATGGATTGTTTATCCAGTATACGATTCTGCATTAAGACACAAATACTAATAACATAACGATACTAAATTCCAAATTGATTCAGAATTGTTTACAGTATATTATGTAAAATCTGACAGCCCTATTTCTTTAATCAAAATCATTCGGTGAGAAACATGAACTCTTGCTTATCGGGAATTCATTATTGCATGTCAGACCTTGAGTTCTGAGAAGCATAATTGCTCTTGTGCACTTTCACTCCCTTAATTTGTTCCTAAAAGAATGATTTACAGTGCTCCTTAGCTGGTCAACTGAAAATTTTAAATGAATGTTTCCAATTGATCAGAGTTCTGATCAGTGCTGCCATACTTCTTCTTGGAAGTTGTTTTCCCAAAAGAGAACTTTCTTAAATTAGAGTCTACCAACTTAACTTATCTTCATGAAAAGGCACTATATCTCATTGATTTAACCCTTTCCAGACTGAACACTTTCCCTTTGACAAGTAAATCATCTGGCATTAGCTAGGGTAAAATACTAAAGTCTCCAGAGGTTGCTGAGGACCACGTTGGTCAGGAAGGAGTTAAACCAGGTTAGCCACCTATTTTAGTGTGAATGTTTTGGTTTATTACACCATTGAATACAGTATTGTATGTAGTAACATTTAGAAAATGTTACTAATAATAAATATAGTACTATATTATTTTGCTTGGGGTTAGAGTATTGGTTCAGTATACTGTGAGGTGAATAAAGAGTCGACCCAACATAACATGGTTGCTTCAACTCCAGGTTAATCAATATTATATGACATGTTGATACTGGAGTTTCAGGGAGCCAATCTATCACTTTCTACCACTCTCCTTAGCAAAACCAAGGGAGTAATTTCTTACTTTGCTGCCTTCTACAAATCTAAGGTCTGGAATGTCATTTAGTGGTTCAGATAATACTGTTCACAAAGAACTTCAATAAAATGTGTAATTCAATCTATTGAAAATGAGCAGAGTTCTTCAAGTACTCAGCTTCCACAATCCTTCCACCTGACCTACTGTACAGAATCTGTTAAATCATCAGCCAAGGCCAATTCATGATGGACTTGTAAATAACTAAAACCTACTGATGTATTAATTATAAATAGCATTAAAGAGATCTAATTCTCTGTGTTTTATTTACTTGTGCTCTAATTTTAATGAGGACTTTAGCCTAGTTTGGCTCGGATTAGAGGCATAATTTGTCATAACGTCCTTCACTTAGTGTATATATGCTTTATATATATAGCCAGTCCCACCATAGACACCATAAACTTCTTCATAACAAGGTTTCCGGTATTTTGTTGACCATGAGTCACTGAGGTTCAGCCTCTAAAAATTTCGTCTGCATGACCAACAAATGACTTATGGTTTGAAAACAGTTTAACAACCATTTTTGGGACCTTATACGGTTTGATTTTATCTATGTTGCTTTTTTCTTCTGAGCAATCAAATACTCCAAATAGTGCAAATCACTGACATTGGAATTGTCTGAAACAACATATATAATGAAATTTGTTTCAACAAATTGTATATCCAAAGCTGGGAAATATATCCACAGTCACATAAAGTAATTGAAGAGAAGGTTGTTTACACCAGGTGAACTATTGATTTGTTCTAGGTGATTTTCAGAGGAAGCTTTTATTAAACGATTTGGTCCAGAGGTGAAGAGATGGCGTAATCTTCAAATCAAGTGGTTCCTTGTGAAACTTGACTTGCAACTCTAATCCTGCTGCTTTTCATGGCTATTGCGCTTCAATTGGGATGTTAAACCCTTTATCACTTGTAACCACTAATAACCCCCAATTATTGACATTTATTATCATTTGTAAACACGGTTTAATCGCCCATATCGACCATCTTCGTGGTCCAGTAACAAAGTCCATCCGTAAAATGAATTACTCTTGTACGTAGTGGAGCATAATTTGAGCATGTCCTTACCTTCATTTGAGTATGCGGGAGTTGGCGTTGTTCAGTATTGGCAGCGACTTGCCCTCCTGGATGGCGAAGACTTTGATAAGAGTGACCATCACCATTCACCATACCAGCTTGCGAAGGGAAATAAGGTGGACGGGTGCCTTGTCCTTGCACTGGCAGTCCTGCCATTAGGTTTGGTTGCGGACTATTCGTAAAAACATATTTTAACTATTTCCCACGCAAATATTTAACTGCTATGTCCAAAAAGGTTTACATAATAAAAACTAAATGCAATTTCTCTTATACCTGTACGCCATAAGGGGGTAACTTTACAGTCCCTTAATCTAAAAAGTAGCTTTCACTTCCGAGGAACCTTTCAACACGAAAAACAATAACTCAAGCGACGATCGATTCACAATCGTTCAGTGAAAATCTCCCTTGATAAACGAAGAAAACACGGCAAATTTTGTCAAAATACCTGGTCAAAACCAGATTTAATGCCACGTAGATATAGCAGCCATTGTTAACGATCTCCCGGATGTTTTGAACGATGTAACTGCTGTACCGACATAAGGATAGACCGTATGCTCATAACCCTAAAAAAAACATGAGTCAAACTCCCTGTCGGCCAAAACTTACAAAAAGTGACCTAAGAAATTTGCAATGTGTGACTTTTTTAGAAAAAATAGGCCAAGCAATTTGACCGAAGAGTGGTCTATTTATTTATTTTTCCGATTTTGTGGAAGATTAAGGGACTTTTTGAAAAAGGTTCAATAATTTGGAGATTTCTAAAAAAATATATGGATGTCAGGGACAAGTCATGAGGTATTTACTAGAGGCAGTGGAGGATATTTAGGGGGTATGTAAAAACATTCAGTACTTTTGGAGCGGCATGAAAATTTCTATTTCTCCTAGGGTGGGCACGAATAATAGGTTACAAATCCTAACTAACAGAAAGTATGCGCAGGTGGGGGGGTATGACCATACTGGTAAACACTGCTACGAGGGTATTAAGTTTTTTCCTGGCAGTTTTGGGTAGGTACAAAAATATTTACCAAAATATATCATTTATCCTCCACCCCCCTCTAGTAAATATTTTATGAGTGGTCCCTAAAGATTGCTGTACCTGTTCTTAAGGGTCATGAAGGGGGATTACCGATTCCATTTCCAAGCCCAGTGTTTTCCAAATCCCACTTCCTAGCTTCCAAATCCCATTCCAAGAGCAGAATTCAGAAAAAATCCCAGGATTATACCACTGACCTCTATATAACTGGACTGCGGGTCTCTGATACCTTTGTGTTGCAAGAAGTGTCCTCATTTGACCGACGCCATCTTGGTGAGTCGTCCGACGAGTAATACTATATAAACACATTCAGAATTATCTTTCGAAGGAGAACTTGTAAAAGATGTCCGAACTTAGTCAAATTTTCGGTTTACCGACAAATGTTTCAACTTTCAAAACATTGTCAACTCACTAAACTAGCTTTTCTCTCGAGTTTGGTCCCATGTTCCCTATCCATCTCGTGAGGCACATCTTGCATGTGATTAGTTGAGGAGGGCTTATGACATACCAAGATGGCGGACTTTGAGGACATTTTTTAGAGGTTCATCTGCAGTCCAGTTATATAGAGCTCAGTGGGTTATACACATAGAGATCATATATTAACTAGAGAAGGCATGGGGGCCTAAAATTAGTAACAAATGGAACATCCGCCATTTTGAGTAAATCGGGTCCAAATTCATTGTCTCGAGGCCTTTTACCACCTGTTTGAGCGTTCACGTTCGTGAGTTTATCCACAATTCTCGTTCACAAATTTACTTCAATTTGTCAAAAAACATCAAATTCACGGCAATTAAGAACGGTTCGATAAATTCACACTTAACCTACACTGCTGAAGTTAACTGGAAAAGTTGAACTCGAGCGGGATTTGAACTCGCACCTTCAGGAATTCGTTAGGTTGTTACGAGAATATCTCGTACACTTAAGTTAGATAATAACTCGCCTCCAATCCCTGTAGACTCGATAGCTTAACAGGTAGAGCGCCGGATTCCCGAAGATGCGAGTTCAAATCCCGCTCGAGTCAACTTTTTCAGTTGACTTCAGTAGTGTAGGTTAAGTGTGAATTTATTGTTTCATATTACTCTGAAGATGATTCTGAAATAAGAACGGTTCATGTATTGAAAAGAAAATCCCACTTACTTCCTTGGTTGTTTTGTATTCTTTTTATATAAAAAAGAAAAACAACGGACAAAGGTGAAGTGGTTTGCCCCCCAATTTATCCTAGAAGGGGGCCTTTTAATTTGTTACCCGCGGTTGAGGGACACTTGGGTACAATGCCCTCGCTAGTTGTGCAGTAGAACTTCAGTATTTTGTCCATATTTTAATAAAGGTTTAAGAAAATATAAAAGTGTAAACAAGATTTCTCCACGCCACCTGACTAACTGCCCAGAACCGGTTTTTACCGCTCTTTCTCGGTACAGATCACCCAGTGACACAGTGTCTATTCGAAAATTTAACTAAATTAAATACAACGCAAGTCTTCATAACATACCCCCTCCCCTCACTATGAGGGGTGCTCAGTGCGTCTTAATGTTTTACAAGGTGCAAAAAATAGAAACGTATTCGAAATCACTCTTGATTTAGCAAGGGAACCAACTTGCGGATCGGGCGAACTACGGTCTTGTTATTGCATTGAACTTTGGCTGCCCGAGTGTGACCATCCTTTCCGAGGTATGTCTCAACAATACGGTCTAACAGCCGCGCCCTCTTGGGAGGTTAAATTCGAAGGTAAGGACAATATCTTCGACGTCCCTCCACTTGGGTCTTCTTTTCAAAGTCGGAAGATATTGTTTTAACCACCTCGAAAAAACTTGAGAGATTAACTGCTGCATTCTTCTGCATCGTTTTTGCAAGCTGAAGCTGGTGAAGTCAACAGTTTCGGGAGGCTACTTCCCGCCCATTTGCCCATGCAGAAAATGATTTGGTGTCAACGGAATTGAATCCCCTGGGTCTGAAGACTGATAAGCTATAGGATGCGAGTTGAGCAGGCTCTCCACACCAGTAAATACAGTAAGGAACTCTTCATCTCAAATGTCACCATTTTCCAGAACTGCATAAATAGCGTTTTTGGCTGGCTCGTGAATTCCGCCGAAATATGGCGCTGCTGGAGCGTTAAAATGCCACGTAATCTTGTTGAACATGTGGGTTGTCTTCCGTTGAATCCGGTCATGCTCCAACTTACTAACCAGATCGCTTAACTCATTCACAGCACCAACAAAATTGCTGCCATCGTCGCTGGTAACTTCTGACGGTATACCTCGACGGCTTGTAAATCGTGTAAAGCCGTTAAGAAAACTGTAGGTATCGAGTGCCCAAGCCATCTCAAAGTGGATAGCCCTGGTGGCGAGACATGTGAATAAACAAAGCCATCTCTTTTGTCTCCTCCGTCCTCTCCCTTGGATAGTGACGAATGGTCCAGCTTAGTCCACAGCACATTGGTTGAAGGGACGAAAGATAAACCTGAGGCGACTTGTGCCATTACTCGGTGAACAAGCTTTGTTTTTCGAGTAGTAAACGAATAAAAATTCTCAAGCAATGTTTTTTTTTTCTTGCATTCGTTGCACTCATTTTCCCAACTTTGGATCTCTTCGCGAGCTGCTATTATCCAGAATCTCTGCGATACTTGAGACAAAATGAAGTTGATCCCAGCTGCGTGATTTGCCATGTCGTGGTAGGGTTTCACGTTATATGATGCCACCCGTGGCAGGATAATCGGGAACATCACATCGCGAGGTAGATATTCTCCAAACATTATTCGCCCTTCCAGGCGTATTATACCGTTGTCGTCGATTCGGGAAATGACTTAGTGAAGAGATAGCTTAAGTAGAAGAATGAACTCGGATAGAGAATAATAATGTTAGATGTTACTCTGAGTGACGAACCATACCGGACAAGTAGAGAAAAATCTACTTGGCCCAGCAGGGATTCAAACCGCGACCTTCAGTTTACTAGTCCGACGCTCTACCAACTGCAGGTCAAGAGCCCAAGTGAGATCATTTCGCAACCAGCTCCCAACTTGACCTTGTAGCTCAGTTGGTAGAGCGTCGGACTAGTAAACCGAAGGTCGCGGGTTCAAATCTCTGCCGGGCCAAGTAGAGTTTTCTCTACTTGTTCGGTATGGTTCGTCACTCGGAGTAACATCGAACATCATCATTAGTCAAGGGACTCTTTGGTGAGATTGATTTGTTACTCTTCAGGGCATTGTACTCTTCTGGAAAGTTTCAATCTGTGCTAGTCGTGTAATATCTTCTTCGCCATCAATGATCTCTTCAGGCAGTAGTTCTGCACTGACAATCTTTCTGCTTTTGGGCTGCATGTTGCAGAGAATTCGAACGACTCGCGCATGAATACGAACCAAATGCATCCAGGACGAATATCGAATTGAGCTAAATCTCCAACCTTGTTCTGCTTCCTTCGGATTCTCACCACGCTGAATGTATTCTTTGTTGAACTAGGATTGTATGGTTCCTGCGTCGGTTGCATTTTTGGCACTGCATTTTCGTCGGTTCCTGCATCGGTTGACAAGCATTTTTGGCAAGGCACTCTTAAATTTCGGCCCGAGTGCCAAAATTTTTGGCACGGCACCCCTGATGGTCGTCGTGTAAACACAAACACCATGGGCCCACGTACCCACAATTTTACGTGTCGAGACCATCTTCAGAGGAAGTGTCGGCCCGTCTGAAAGTGGGTCCGCGGAAAGTGGGTGCGCAAATCCTTCAGGATACATACAAAATGGCGTCCGTTGACAAAAGTAGAAGTCGAGGTAAAATGTGGTCGGACGAAGCGACTCGAGATCTAATTCAGCTATGGTCTGAGGAAACCATTTAGCTTTCGTTAGACAACCGTAAGACGTCAAGGGAAACAGCTCAAGTTTATCAAACGCTCTTGGTAAGTAACTCAAACTCACTAGTCGTTTCCACTTCTAGATTAAAGTTGGAGAATTTACATAAAGTGGAGCCTGATTCACTATTAGTTGAGTAGTTTGTTGACTCATTGTTGCCTACAAATGTTGCGTGTTTTTATGTTAGAGTCAATTTTTATGCATTTTATATTTGAAAAATCACTAAATTTTAAGATGAACTTTGTTATGTTTAATTCGTTTTATGTAGCATCAATAGGGACTTTAATCAACAGCGACGGCAGGTCAGGCTCCGGTGACAGGAGGTACAAAGTACTTCCTGTTAAGTTGATGCGCATGTATTTGCAATAAAACGTGGGCCGTAGTACGTTGGTTTACAACGGCGTGAGTTCGGTTTGCCGTAGTCTACACTACGTCGTTGACACAAGGCAAGAATGGAAGGAAATCATGAAACACAAACCACTGACCAGACGAACTGTGTAAGTACGAGATTAGTTGTCCTTAATTGAAATTTTACCCTATGATTCGTTCTATTCTGTTAAAATCTTAAATAGACTGAAATTTTCAGCAGCATATTTGCGTCTGGCAAACAGGCATGAAGGGCGTATGTCAAATACTTAAATATCAACGTTTTGTTTGTATTTTTAGGCCAATGGAGTGGACTACTGTTGATGATAAGTTGCTATATCTCGAAGTACTGGTAATGGAGCCTTACAGATTCAAGAAAGGAACCGTCGAGCCGGGGAATTTGTGGACTGCGATTGCCAACCATTTGAATAACGTGGAAGAAGTAAAATTTAGAGTCAAGCAGCGCAGCGTGAGAGAGATATGATTTGTTAATTTCCCGGTTCCGAAACAAAATACGACAAGAGGAAAGAGAAACTGGAACTTCGCCGCCTGAGCTCACGGAAGTTGAATCACTGCTGGGGGACATTACTACCAGAGAAAATCTTGCATCGTCTCACTTAAACCAGAACAATAAGGCTAAGGTCGACAACGAAATGAAAGCTGCTGAAGAAATAAGAAAGCAAGCGATGGAGGCAATGAGCAATGGGAGGAAAGAAAACTACAGTGGTGATCCGCCGAAGAAAAGGGTGCGCAGGAATGGATCAGAAGCGCTCGAGTTTTGAAGAGAAAAGTATGAAATAGAAAGCAGATTGAGAGAGCAGGAATTGCAACAGGAAAAACAACAAAAGGCCAACGAAGCACAAATCAACGCCCAGCTACATCAGCAACAGCAACAGATGTTTCTTGCCATGATGCAGCAATTACAAAATATGCAACAAGTATTGTTAAAACAACAGGAACAGCAAAATATTGCCTTAATGGCAATACTGGGGAAACTCGCGTCAAAATAAGTATCGTATAAACATTTACTTCTGACTTTTACATCTTGACAGGAAACAGTTTTACATGATAAGCGTTCACCGAATTCAGGTCACACTTGGAACAAAAATTGTAGCCAGTAACTTTATTTCGGCGGTCTCAAATCATGTAGATAGAAATCTGTTATAATATTTTTTTCAATAGTCATGTAGGTGTTTTATTCTGCTTCATTAAGTTCACATTTTAGTTTGTTCAATTTTAAGTTCAGTTATGAAAAATAGGTCTCTAAACCTGGTGGAACTATGCTAAAAGAACTTTGATGTAGTGTTCCCACACAAACATGTAAGAGAATTTCATAGCAATGCGCAGACATTATAGATTCTCCCTAAGCTGTAGTTTCAGATTCTTATTCTAATCGACGAACTTAACTAAATAACTTGTTACATCAGTGAATAACCACTCGACAGATACTCTTACTGCAGTCACAGATGAATTAAATAGTCTCATCTGTGGAATCAACATGGCATTTCTAAATGGAGTTTGCAGGTGGATTCGCAAGGGATAAACTGTGTCACCATATATACACCTGGGTTGTCCACGAGGTGAAAATGCAAAAAGGCTAAGCTCCCAGTGGCGTAGCCAGAGAATGTATGATGCCCGGGCCTGGGAAGCAAACTAATTAGGGGGGTCCGGGGGCATGCTGCCCCGAATATATTCCAATTGACTTCAAATTGTTTGTGACTGATTCAGAAAATTTATGTCAACGACTGGCTGATGATGGGGAGGAAAGCCAACTAGGTCACAAAATCAATGCAAAACTGGATAAGTTATTGTCGTCTCGAATTATTCAAAATTTACAGGGACGAACTTGCTCAGTCGTGAGGAATTGCTTGTATATTAGTTTCTTGATTGGACCAAATGAAAGCTTTAATGTCCCACTAATTAATCGACCGCAACGATTCTCCTTTATTTAACCTCCTTTGACTCGAAACGCATAAAATGTTGGAATATCAAACTTTTGCCCGTCTGTGAGACGGAATAGCAACAAAATAACTCTTGTCAAGTAAAAAGTCCAATGGTTTATCAGGTGAACCCGAATTACTGGCTTTTTGGTGAACCCTAATTGGAGTGATTAGGGTGAACCCTAGTTAAGGTGAAACCTAATTGGAGCTTTTTGGAACCCTAATTACTGGCTTTCTGAATTATTGAAGCATGCTTTTAAGTTTACAGCAAACCATGGGGACGGTACATGTCAATTACGCTGTCAAATGTTTACCGATCACCATTTTCAGTAGACGTTTTGGATAGTTATTCAAATCGTCAAGATATCTCTTCACGCTCTCCCCGTCCCATAAAAGGTAAGCCCCTCAAATGCCAATGAAATGTCGATCAATGGGTAAACTTTACGAAAAAAAACTTTACGAGTCTTTGAAGATTCTCTTCTCCGCCAGGTTTAGCTTCGGCAGCTCCCAGCAGCTTCTCCTTTTTGAACCTTTTAACGATCGATGTCCCGTGCCTCATTTGAACTTTTGCCTTTATCACCGACTTCTTGTTTGATTTTCGACGTGAAACAATAATTTTCTGAATTTATGGAAAATTTCGGACCAAAAAAGTGCAATCCGTAGTGACGGATCGTTGCTAGGCAACGGGCCGCGATCCGACGTCCAGTTAGAATTTTTCGATCGTTTTTTACTATTTTCTTGAGCAATAAAGGATTAAGAAAAAAAATTTGAAAAAAAAGAATCCAAAAACTCATATTTGAGGTTCCATCAAGTTTCTTATCTGGTCGTGTATATAGCAAAGCGATTTCGATCGTTTCGTTAACTTTTGATGGTTTTAAATCACCCCTGTGAAAACGTGCAACCATCCAGTATCCGGCAATCTACCATCTGGTTCAATCCAATGTCTAGTAGCAGTCCTTGTTCCTGTACTTCGACAGAATTCGATGGAGTAGTTTATACTGCACAAAGCAGGTATTAAAACTCGAAAATGTGTAAACTTTAATTAACTCATCAATCAGGTCGCTCAAGAATACAATGCACTAAGACAGGAATTGATTAAAAATGACGAGACGTGATTATGTCTGTGCGGGTAAAGAAGTTGTGATAGGTAAGATGATTCACCAAGAATTAAAAAAAACAAACTAATGTCCTATTTGACTTCACTCTGCGTGAAGAATTGACAGTTGGGACCATCCGCTCTCGCCAATAACAAAGCTGTCAAAAAGGCGTCTTGAAACAAGTTTTACACGCACAGGCAACAAAGGAATTCTTTGAATTTGTACATTGCTAACTACTGCCTTTCGTCAGTCCACTGCGCATTGAGACAGAATCCAGGATTTTAAAGTAAAACGTCTCTAATTCCATCTGAAGTTAGATCACAGTTTAGAAGAGTAATGTACCAACACCACCCATCTCACTCTGTTCTTTCACGAAGATCTCGAAATACTGGTAGATAATCGTCACGGCCAAAAGGATTCCAGTGCCGGATCCGATTGCCCCTAAGTGAAACAAAACGCATGGACCGTGTAAGAAAAACCAGTGTGCGATTGCCAGGGCTAAGTAGAGCTTTGGTAGTGCGGGGTGCAATTGAAATGAACTTTTCTGTCAAGAACAAGAATTTCCGGCCACTAACTATATTAAACTGAAATTTCTATGTCATGAGCGCCAGATTTAGTTGACAAAAACTTTAAATGTAAAACCGAAACATTGCAACGGAATACTGAAATTAAAGTGAATGGAACGAGCCAAGTGAAAACTCGAATACGTTGGTCCACATGGCAACTGGATTACAACTTGTTTCCGATCCTGATTTTAAAAAATCGATTAAAAAACCCCCAAAATCCTATATAAAAATAAACAATGACAAGGGCCGAATACATTGCTTCACTTCAAAGAAGATAAGCAAAAGATAATACAACATATTCATAAACGACGGATGATTTAAAATTTGTTGATATGCATATAACAAATTGGCGCTTATACGCTAGGAAAGTACAATTATGCATAACGACCTGTTGCCATCCGGTAACTAAGGGTAGGTTAGATTAGCCAAACAGTAAAGAGTGTACTTTTCTCAAGGGGAAAGCAACAATATGCAAGAGAAAAGTACACTCGTTGCTGCGTGACTAATCTAACCTACCCTTAGTTACCAGGTGACAACATGTCATTATGCATGACTGTGCTTTCCTAGGGTATAACATTGTTTTAGAGTAAAAATTCTTTTGAATTTCCAACATGAAAACGAGTTCATAGGGCCAATTTGTATTCATATAAAAGAATGTTAAATTAGCGGCCATTTATGAATAAGATCTATGAATCTGCGATTTATGTTGGAAGGTCCCTTGCCGTAAATCATTTTTGTTATACGGCAAATATCATTCGCGGTTGTGAGGCTGATACTTAACGAGTCTGTTGGCTGATTTCTTGGTTATTCCAAATATCTGTTGCGTTCTGCTTGGTGATTCGTCAACGGCATTGTACAATGAGTTCCCAGACCATGCTTCGAATGACTATGCTGCAACCAGCTTGGATTCTCAATTGACTTTGCTAATCTAGCCAACATTTTTTGCTTTTTACCTAAGAAATCGGCCAAGACGGAGAGTGCACCGATGCACAAACCACCAAACGCAGCAGCAGTGGGAATATACCTGCAAACATAAAACAAAGAGTATCTGTCACGCAAAACCGTGTTTTGGTCTAGTCCCAAGGTTCAAATAATACACTAGTTGTTCTTCTAGCATAACTCAGCACAATACATAAGTGGAGTTTATATAATCTCAGCACAGGGATCGTGTCAAGGAAAAAAAAATTCGGAAAATGTACTTTAAAAATAACGCTTCCTGCGACGCAAGACTTTTGGCACTCATATCGACTTACTTCAGTGCTCCATTTACATTATCTTGACAAGTCTGACACCTAAACATCGCAGCCGCGACGTAGCTGCCGCATTGGATTTAGTTCTGTAGAATAGGAGACTGGATACGAGTATTGGGCGGCCTGTGGTACATCCGAGAAACTTGAATGAGCGCCCACTATTTTCTTTGAGTGTGTTCATCTTGTAAAAGTTGTCAGAAGAAGTTAATGTATTATTTAAGTTGAGAAATAAGTAATTTGCAGTCATTTTTTGTCGTCCAAAAAACCCACTATGCTTTAGCAGAGGGTTCTTACATTAACGAGACCCACTAAAAGTGCTTGGGACTCCAATTTAGCCAGACATGTAGGTCACAAGGTTCAGATTGAAAAACCCTAGCGCCATCCCTGCAGCAAACGTAGTCAGAGGAAGATGCTAGAAATGACGACGTGAAAGAATACAGTTTTCTGTTTTTCTTTCTGTAGGGGTATCGTTTGACATTTCCGAAGTTGCGACATGGCGACATACATTGTTTCAGTGTCAATTTGACAACATATCTTACTGCAGTCGTACAGCTGTTCGACCGACGATTATCTTTTGTCGTAGCTTCTTGGGTCGTGAAAATTTTGTGGACAAGATTTGAGAATATTCCAAAGCAAATTTGAAATTTTGTAAACCAAACTGAAGATGGCTAATGAAGAAACTAAACTACAGATTGACTGGTATTCTAGAGACATTATATCCAACTGCACTTTCAATGACCCCCTTCAGCAATATAGTTTAGGTGGCTAGAACAACGAAAATCGATGTTTCAGTGGTATTTACCAGACTCGATGGCAATTAGTCTCAAGCTAGATGAACATTACATGTATAAATCTAAATTAAAAGGTGCATAATCATCATCATCATCATCATCATCATCATCATCATCATCATAATAATAATAACAATAATAATCGTAGTCGTTGTCATAATAACAATCTGGTTAGTCCTCAATCTCACCGGTTGAGCTCATGAATCATAGACTTGTCTCGATGGCCACGCATAACCATTTGCTGTTCTTTCAGCTGCTTGGCCACATCTTTAGCTGACGAACCAGACACATCGATCCAGGTTTTCGAGAAAAATGCACAGGTCCCCAACATGAAAATAATATAAACAACGGCATGGATTGGGTCTTGTATGACATGAGACAATGTCTCTGGTGGGGACATGTAGTAGCACATCCCACCAGTGGGATATGAACGTGATGGACCTCCTCCGGCCTCCTAATAATATAACGAAAGAAGTTTCTTAGTCGGTTTTGTTTATCACGTTGCTGCATGGACTAGCTGGTAGACTACACTTTCGTGGGTTTAAAAACCTTTTAGGGATAAAAAAAAATCATCACAAGAATATTTTGCGGTTTGGTATAGGTGGTGTGCACGTTACGTCATGGCCGGCATGTTGGATGAACATAACAAACGTTTTTCTTTATCTGCAATTATGATTTCATCCAACATGGCGAAAATGTCTTTGTCCTTTGAATCTCGAGGGATTGGTT
>JBAHVQ010000537.1:69696-81864 GCA_036872915.1 Nanipora kamurai | reverse complement strand
ATATCTCGCTCTACTCGTATGTATCGAGCACTCTACCACGGTAAAATCAAGATATAAACTTCCTATATATATATATATATATATTATGTCACTTACCTCAAAAAATCACTACAGCCTGTTTCATCTTCTGAAAGAATCTTCAAATCACCTGAAGTGACTTGAAGATTCTTTAGTGACTTTTTAAGGTAAGTGACATAATTTTTAACTTTAGTGACTTTTTCAGGTAAGTGACATAATACTATTTGCTCTGTCTGGTATTGAGCCCTCTTTGGATTTCGTAAACCAAAACGTTCGCGTATATATATATATATATGTATATGTATATGTATATGTATATGTATATGTATATGTATATGTATATATATTATTATTATTATTATTATTATTATTATTATTATTTTTATTATTCTGGATGGAAGATGCAGCACCTTGCTCCCGTTTCATCAATATTTCGAACAGACGTAGTTAAAGGTTTGTAGATCCTCGAGAACCTTAAGAATTTTGCTTGCAAAAGTATATCCTAATTTCTAAAGCTAACTTTTTCTCTGAAATTATTGTTATATTAATTAGCACTTCACATTTCATGAAGGTGTTCTTATATTAATCAATGAATGTCGAAAAAAATCGTGTTTGTTCGAAAAATAGTGCTCTTGCCGAGTTTACCACCCCTAAAACGTCGGAGCCACGACTCCCCTGCAAGAAGTGGCCCAATGGGTGGTTCCCGAGCTTTGAGACCAACCTTTAGAAATGGAAAGGTTGGTAGACTGCCAAATATATGTAGCACAATTCTGATGTTTCGAGCAAAGGACTTCTTTGGAGAATGAAACGTGTTCTTAACGCTAGAGGAATGGCGACCAGTGTTTCCACTTTGCCAAACTGAAATTTCCTTTTTTTGTCCTTATTTCAATGAAAATTTACTTAAAAAGTTTCCAAATTTCCTTCAGATATTTAAGTCAAAGTAAAACCTAGCTACAGGCCGGTAAGTTGTGACCGAGTTGATTTCATAGCAATGAAACTAGATTCGCGTACGTTTTACAAAGGATTTACTAGGGCAAGCTGCTTTACGAAGTAGTTTTTCTGCCTATTTCCATTTTTTATCTTTCCTTCCATGGTTTTAAGCTGAAAACTAGACGGTTAGATGAATGAAAAAACACACGAAGTTATTGGTAAACTATTAAGCAGGTAAACCGGAACGTCGATTCCAAAACTAAAACAACGTTAAAAGCAGCAAAGAAAGGAACTAAAAGCCATATAATAAATTCTTTAATAATTTCACGTTTGTTCGGTATGCCTTTGTAGTATTACGATGGTGTCTAATTACTAATACTGGAGATAACTAGCTAAATGCTGATACTAGAGAGAATATCGAATGACAGAAAAAGAGGAGTGTCGTCTAGACTGCTCTTGAACACATAAGCTATCCCTCAGGTAGACAACTAAGACAGTGATTATTAAAGTAATTGTTTATACACTTGTGGGAGTTATTACATTGGTGCCGTGACCAGGATGACTACATCGACAACAACAAGAGCAGGTTCGTTATCTGTCCCTGAAACATTTGCAGACGGAGATTTTGGACTCTGGTTACGCAAGTTCGAACTGTGTTCGACGGTAAACAGTTGGAAAGAAGAGGAAATGTTGAAGAGTTTACTCTGTTATCGAGCAAAACTTTTGTAGTGTTCGAGCGGCTTGGCGACGAAAAGAAGGCAGATTTCAAGGTTTTGATAGCGGCGATAAGAGAAACATTTGGCGGCGACGAAACAAGCAAACACATAGACATGATGGAGTTTCGTCGACGGGCACGCAAGCCTGGGGAGGATATACAAGTTTTCGCTTATGGGTTGGAAACATTGCTCGGCCGAGCCATGCCTAAGATCGGGACTGAAGAGAGAGATACTCTTTTAAAGCAGCAGTTTATTGAAGGATCCTCTCCTGCGCTAAAACGAGAGTTATTGCAAGACCGAGTTTGAAATACGAGGAGATCGTCCAGATTGCACAACAATCATCGCCAAATGCCGATCCTAATGTGAATGAGATGAGAGTTCAAAGGGAAGACGTAGTCAGCAGCGAATCAACAATGGTGCGCCAGTTAAAGGATAATGTAGAAGTCCTCACCGAAAAGGTCAACCAATTGTCAGCGTCGGTAAATCATATCAGCGATGTGGCTGCCATAGGAACCGAGAATCCCCGTCGAAGCCGACGTAGCGCGTGTTATAACTGCGGTAGTGTTAATCACCTTGCAAACGGATGTCGTCAAAACAAGCGAAGAAATGACCGGGGACAACGCCGGAACGAAAACTACTGTTTTGTGTGCGGCGGAGCTCGGACATTTTGCTCGTGATTGTCAATATCGTTACCAGGCTCCTCGGCACCAGCACCAGGGAAACTACCCTAGGCTGTCCCGCTATTAGGCCACGGGCCAGCCCGTGACGACAACGCCATCCCAATTCACAGTGTCTCGCCAACTCCAGTTTTCATTAAAGCTACAATTGCCGGATACCCCCCAACGATGTCTCGTCGATACGGGAGCGACTGTGTCACTAGTAAATAAGGATATTGTCCAAAGACAAATAAAGGAGTGTAAACTGCGGGCGCGAAGAGTTGGAGGAGAGAACTTGCAGGTGATTGGCATCACTGATATTAATGTAAGAGTAAACGGTTTAAGTGTGGTCCATACATTTGTGGTAGTAAAGTGCAGAACCAATGCATTCTCGGTGCCGATGTCTTGAAAGCCTACGGAATGGTTGTTAATATTGCACAGAAACGATTATTGTGGGACTCTGGGGAAATTCGCTTGCTTATTGAAGCAGCTGCGTCAACTGTTAACAAATTATCAGTTTTCCTGGGGAAATATGCAGACATTTTTGCTAATGGACCAGATGATCCTTTGGGACGGACTTGTGACGCTGAACATTCTATTGACACTGGAGACAGTCGACCGACCAAACAACGCCCATACAGAATCCCTGTCCATTTAAACAAAGTTGTGGATCACCAAGTTGACGAAATGCTTGCTCGAGGCCTCATAAGGCCAAGCAACTGTCCATGGTCATCTTCGATTGCACTGGCCCCCAAAAAGGACGGTGATTATCGTTTCTGTGTCGATTTTCAACGCCTAAACGCAGTTACGAGAAAGGATGCGTTTCCAGTGCCACGAACAGATGAGATAGTCGATAAGCTCGGTGGAGCACGCTTCTTTAGCACGTTAGATTTGGTTTCAGGCTACTGGCAGTTCCCTCTGAGAGAAGAGGATCTCCCTAAAACTGCATTTACCGTTGGCCCCAGACATTACGAGTTTACGGTCATGCCCTTTGGGTTGACAAACGCCCCAGCCACCTTTCAGCGGATGATGACAATACTACGCCACGGGATCAACGGCTGTCTGGTATTTATCGATGATATCATCATCTTTGCCGACACCTGGGAAGAACGCCAGAAGATTTTGGAGGTCTTCTATCAAATTAAAGAAGCTGGCTTGAAGCTCAAGAAAACGAAATGTCAGTTCGGACGGGAGTCGGTCCAGTTTCTGGGGCACATTGTATCAGCGACGGGAACTCACCCAAATCCAGAGAAAGTCCAAGCAGTACAACATTTTCCGACACCGTCTTCATTGTCGGACGTCAGAGCATTTGTGGGTATGGCATCATACTACCGGAGGTATATCTGTAATTTTGCAGACATTGCCGCTCCCCTGCATGAACTAACGAAAGGAGGCAGAGAATTTCGTTGGGCACCCGATGCAGAGCAAGCGTTTACTGCTCTAAAGACCCATTTATCCACCTCACTTATTCTATCCTTGCCCAGTTTTATGATTCCCTTCACTATTTACACTGATGCCAGCGATACTGGTCTTGGAGCGGTGTTGTCGCAACGTATTGGTTCCAGCGAACATGTAGTTTGGCTACGCTAGTCGGTCATTGACATCAGCTGAGGAGGAACATTCGACAACCGAGAAAGAGTGTTTAGCGATCGTGTGGGCTATTATACTACTGGCGCCCATACCTACTAGGAAAGCAGTTTCAAGTTGTTACCGACCATGAAAGTTTAAAATGGCTTCAGAGCTTGAAAGAACCCAAAGGTCGCTTAGCACGGTGGATCTTAACTCTTCAGGAATATGACTTTTCCATCGTACATCGGCCGGCTCGGGAAAACCGTAACGCGGATGCACTTTCACGATCTCCCCTGCCAACTTCAGCTGTGAATCATCCACATGTGACCGAAGAGGATGACATCATAGGTGTTTGACCCACCCTTATACAGTCAGACTGGTCCCTGGAAGAGATTTGCCAGGCACAGCACGATGACCCAGTTGTTTCAACTGTACTCCAGGCAAAATTACGCACCCCCAAAGAGCAAGAGCCACCCAGTGAGTGGACAGAGGATCGTGAACTTCGCGTGTTTTGCATAGACGTGTGGCAATAAGTGGTCGGAAGGATGGTCTCGTTCTTGTAGTTCCCCGGAAAATGCGTGCCGATCTGCTGCGGCTTTCTCACAGTGATCCAAGTTCTGAACACATGGGTATAAATCGCTGCTTCGAACGCTTACAGCCGTGGTATTACTGGCCTGGCATGGCTAGCGAGGTTCATCTGTAGGTAACAGAGTGTGAGGTGTGCAACCAAAGAGAACCACAGTCAACATCTCATTGTGGTCCTATGGCGAATATCCAAGTCTCCCAACCAATGCAGTTGTGGGCAATGGACATTTTGGGACCCCTTCCTATAACTGCACGAGGACACCAGTATGTTTAGGTAATGAGCTCGTGAAAGGAGTATTTAAGTTGCTGGGCATTCACAAGCTGCAGACATCGCCTTACCATCCACAAACGGACGACCAAGTGGAACGGTTCAACCGTACACTGAAAGCAATAATCTCGTCGTACGTAAACGGTCATCACAACGACTGGGATTTACATTTAGCCTTGGCCTTATTTGCATATCAAACGAGTGTTCATTCCTCGACGCATGTATCCCCTTTTATAGCAGTTTATGGGCGTGAAGCTACCACACCACTCGTATCATTGGGCAGCAAAGAGAAAACAGGGACCCGATTGATCACTAACTATTGCGATGAACTTGAGTTCCCACTGAAGGAGGCACACGCGACGATTGCCGAGGACATCAAGAAATCACAGATCTCACAAAAGCAACATTATGACGACCGTTACAAGGCTGACCAGAACGAGATTCTGAAACTCGGCGACATGGTATGGTTACACAGTACGGGAATACCGAAAGGAGGTAGCAAAAAGTTCCACAAACCATGGATTGGTCCGTGTGTCATACTCCATCGACAAGGAAGCCTAGACTATGTGATCCGGCCAAAATCGGTACAAGGAAGGAGTTCGCGCGTACATCGCAATGGACTTAAGCTGGCACAGACCCAAGCTGGTGCAGTGAACAAGCAAGACATGCCACCTCATCTGCCGGCCGAAAGTGACAATACCCAAGAGCGACGAGTGGAGGAATCGCCGATAATTCACAAGGAAGTAGAGACAACGAACGTGGCACCTCTAAGGAGATCTACTCGACAACGTTGGCCACCTGATCGTTACCAGGACTTTAATTTAGATGATCTGGAGATCGAGGATGCTCTCACTTAAGGGGAGGGTAAATGTAGTATTACGATGGTGTCTAATTACTAATACTGGAGATAATTAACTAAATGCTAATACTAGAGAGAATATCGAATGACAGGTGTGTAGGCCAGACAGCTCTTGAACAAAAAAGCTATCCCTCGTGTAGACAACTAAGACAGTGATTTTTAAAGTAATTGTTTATACATTTGTGGGAGTTATTACACCTTCAATTTTGTTCGCACAGACCTCGCTCCTTCGCCACTCGGTCAGTACGAATACCTCAGGCAAATACTTTCCCGTAGAGACCTCACACTCGGTTAATAGGTAATGAATAAACTTATATGAACATAAGATGAATTATTCTAGTAATATGTTCTGGTGCAGTAAGTGCTGCTAGCGAATCAACTGAGTATTGAATATGAAAATATTAAAAACCTGTACTGTTTTTGACATTTTTAAATGTTGGAAATTTCCTTCGAATTCCCTTCACATGCTCGAGGTTTCCTTCAAATTTCCTTCAGAATTAGATTTCCTTTAAAGTTCCTCCATTTTTCTAAAATTTCCTCTGAAAAGAAAATTTCCTTCAAAGTGGAAGCATGATTGGCCACTGGACAAGTTTATATAAACTAAAAGGAGTCATGTGATAAGAATTAACCAATAAAGTATGAGAACTAAAAACAAACAAAACAAAACTTTCGGAAATAGCCGTTATCTGTCGACTCCTTGGGTTAATCATTAAAATTCATAATTTATGGAATTGTTTGAAATGGAAAGAGAATTACTTTCCGGATAGCAACAACAACTGTGTTTGATTTAGGTTTAATAATGATAAGTGATTTCTTTAAGTAATGGTGTAAACATGTCTGGACAACAAGAGATGTACAACCATGCAAGAGACTTTCGAGAGAAGGTGAGATATCGATATTTGCATCAAAGCCTGCCTCTGGCCAAAATCTGAAAATTTTGAGGTTGTTTTTGAGATGAAAACCGACATTCTTTAGTAATGCAGTTGTCGTCCATGTAGGTCAGCAATTGCATTGACTCGAGTGAAGAAGTCATGAGCTTTTATCAAGGTTTAAAAGAGTACAACAGGTGAGCAATCAGATGTATTTACAAATACATTGCCAACGATACTTGTACATGTACAGTAGTATTGTCATCGTAATTCGTGGATTGGTATTAGCTATCTTTCAAGTTAATGTGAATATTTTCTTAGAAACCATAAATCAGGCTATGTAATACAACTATAGCCATACCTTTGTAAAACAATTTTAATAAATATTTATGTGCATCTGCTCGTGAGAGACTCTTCTAGCTTGCAAAGCTGTGTAATCACTCGAGCTGTTCTAATTTTGAAAATCTCATGTGGTCTTCCCACCGGCAGGTGATGACAGAGATACCTGTTACGCCTCCACTGAAATGAATTTATACAAAATTTCGCTAAAAACTGCCGTTAGGTTCGTCAGCTTAAAGGACGAATTCAAATTTTCATTAACACCGTGCAATCAAACTGTGATTAACTGTATAATAAACACAATTTTTTTGCGTTTATATCTAGTGAAAGAAATGTCACCAAACTGGTAAATGATTTAATACCCATCATAAACACTCCTAGAAGACATATCCTCTTTGATGAAGTTGGGTATGTGTTGCACAATAGTACCGTAATAGGCAATGATTATTTAGTTATTTAATAGTACTGTAGTTCTTAAAATAGTACTTAGTTCTTAGATAGTACTGTAATTGGTATTATGATCATTTAGTTGTTGAGATTAGGAATATAAAATTTTTCAATCAAGGTTAATGCGCAGTGCATATTTAAAAAGTTTTCCCCAATAATAAGGTAAAGCTAAAAATTCCTTACTGGTATGTGCTTAACAACAATGATAAAACTATTATCCTGTGTATGGGCTAGCAGTTACTTGCTGTGTTTTGCCCGACAATGGTTTTTATGATGAGAATGAATAAGGTATGGCATGTTGGAGTATATTTTTTCCAACTATTACATGGTACACTGGATTTGTAGGTGTTGTGCTAATGCATTTATGGCTTACTGGAGAAGTCTAATAACAATTGACTGCTGTTGTGCTCTACTTTCAGATCCCTGATTGGTTATGATGACTATGAGGATTTCAGATCAAAAATCCCATTGCCTCCAAGGTACTGTATAATTATACTGACCTCACCACACACCAAGTGCATGTTGCTTCAACTCAAGACTTATTCCTTGCCCTGCAGTGCCTCTCCCTTGACTAATAAAATCATCTGGCATTGGCCAGAGTAAAATAATAAAAGTCTGAGACCACCAGGAAAGAGTTAGTATTTTAGTTATTATCCTTTTCCAGGCAGTGCCTCTCCCTTTGACAGGTAGAATCATCTGGTGTTAGCCAGAGTAAAATAATCTGGCATTAGCTGAAGTAAAGTAATAAAAGTCTCAGAGACCGCTGGGAAAGAGTTAAAAGAAATCATGGTGTGTTTCATTCAAATAATTATTAGATTCCAAAAAACTCCTATATATAGAAATCCCTATCTAGGATATTAGCATACATTTCATATAAAGAATTGGGCCATTTGTATTCAAGTGTAACAAAGGAAGTGAGGCATCAATTTCCTAAAGAAAATGGAATAGAAATTACAGTAGGAAATTTCGTATCCTACAGGAATTCTTATAGGGTCCTAAATTAGAAATTTGGACCAATTTGTACTGGAAATTGTTATAGGACTTTGGGGGTCCTCGCAACCAGTCACACTGTCTGTCACTCATTGAGAAGTATTTTAGATACCTATAATTGCTGCTACTTGATATTTCTCAAATTTATATAGTTTCCTGCTTTCTGACTGCAGCTAATGTCAGGATAGTTTAGCAAATTATTTGCCTGGTGAGAACCCAAGATTTAAATATTTGTCTTACATAAGTGGGTTAGATGTATTGAAGTGAATGTGATGTTGTACTTTGGATCATAAGTTACTGGTTACTAATTACTATAATTCATTGTGTGCATATAAATTGCAAGTATTTATACATGAAAGTAACTCTTTCCCAGCAGCACCAGACTTTTATCATTTTACTCCGGCTAGTGCCATATCATTTTACGCCAGCTAACAGCAGATGATTTTACTCGTCAAAGGGAGAGGTGCTACCGGGGAAGAAATAATAACTAAAAAACTAATCAAAGTTATCTAAATTCAAACATTTATCATACAAATATTAATTCTGCAGTTTCGTAGTAGCACAATGGCAGTCATGCAGACATTTGATATAAACGACAAATTTTTTAATTCTAAACATGTTTGGGCATACTTATGCCATTTTCAGTACAGTGGAAGAGATCTAGTTATTATTTACAAGTGGATGTATAGTCATTACATGTCATATATCCACTTGTAAATAATAACTAGATCTCTTTCACTGTACTGAAGATGGCATAAGTACGCCAGAACATGTTTACAATTAAAAATTTGTCATTAATATCAAATGTCTGACAAATATTAATTATGATTGTTTGACTGCCATATTTGTAATCATGCTTTTAATAGTGCTCTGTCGCTGGATTGTTGATCACTGTTCACATCAGTGACTGTTGACAAACATAATGTTACACAATTTTGAGGAAGTATTGAAATATCATGTTGATCATTGAAAGAATTAATTGGCTTAGGAAAATAATACAGACACCAGTTGTCTTGAAAAGTTTTGTCAGTTTTACATCTCCAGCTGACTGACTTCTTGATCGATCTGCCTCAGTCCATCAAATTTTATTTTTACTCAAACAATAAAAAGGTAGCCTTACACAAATGAATCAAAGCTGATTCAGATTATATTGAATTCAAGGAGCGACCCACATCCCCCCATATAAGACTCACAACATATGACATTAACCATATATTACCCTCAAACTCATTAAAAATTTGAGGAAAACACAAAGGAAAACTGTAAAATATTGAGCCATAATGATACTGTCAAACTTAATGCCTTAGATAAACAGAACTTTTTGATTTTCCACAAATATAATTATTGGTTCTTTGAGACTACAGATTAAACATTTGTGAGTGTGATTGACCCTTCAACCAAACACCTGAAAAGTGATTAAAAAATTGCCATTCATGGCATGTGATGTCAGGGTCAACAACTTTCACAATTATATGTATACTGGATGACTAGTGGATGCTTGTCAAGCTCGTTATCTCAGAAAAACGATTTCTGTGCCCTAGACGGCAACCTTCTGAGGACCAGTGAGATGCTCTAACCATTGAGCTACCATTACTCAGATGGTGAGCTAGGGTGCAGGTTTGTCATATGTACTGCCTAAGTGGAAGTCAGGATATGATAATAATGATTACATATTATATATATATACTATTAGTATTCTTTATTAAGAGTTACATGTACAGTATACTATGATACTATACATCAGAGTTTGCTAGAGGAGGACCAATGTTGTTCAGACTACATCTAATTCTCATGGGAAATTGACATTTTGGTTTACTGTATGCTTGCTGTTATTATTCATGAGAAATTCTAAGATTATGTAGTGAATAATTTTAGATGATCAACCTCAGGAACATAATGTTTGCTGGTATTTATTATATAAAAAAAACCTGATCAAATGCTATTAAAAGCCTTTCATCAGTTTTGACATAATTTTTACATAATTAACATATTTCCTTCCAATCCTTTGAAGTTTTGTATGGTGATAATTTGATACAGTAACTATGTTGAGCTTGTGGAGTTTCTAAGAGGTGTTTCGGATACATGATGTGAGCGAATGGGCTGTTGGCAATTGCTCTGATGAAGTCTTGAGTCAACAAGTCAAAAGCTTAGTGATAAAATAAAACATGGTGTTCCACAAGCTTAACATAGTTAACATTTCTTTTCATGCAGAATTTGGAAAAAAGAACCACGGCTGAAATTCGATGTTTGTAACACATTGTATAAATCTTCAGCTGTTTTTTGTACATCCACAGTCAGATTTTGGTCCAGAACTGCCTCAAGATATAATTATGAATTACAGAAAAAATGTAATATAGTGTTACCTTGAACAGTTATGAACTGGCTGTACATTGATATTGCAGAAACTGTTAGTGAATTCTGTCACACTATAATTCTATGATAATGTTGGTATTGTTTATAAATATTTATGAGAATGACAAATACATTTTGTTGATATCTGTGAAATTTGGCTGCTCAGAATTATTTTCTGCAATTCAATGGTTTGGTTGAAAACCTTGAAATTGTAAATGTAATTGCAAATACACAGTCACTTTTATCCAAAGTGTGATTGGCATTTTTGTAAAATTTCAGATTTCTTGTGGGTATTTTGCATTCTATGAAAGCTGAGGGCTTTGTTGGTTGAGTTGAATGATGAGTATAAGACCAAAGAGATGGGAAACTGTCAAAAATTAAAGTTTGTAGTTTTCTGATGTTTTAGGTGTAGACCCTTCATTGGATTGTTTGATTGAAAGCTGCACCCTTTGGTCTTATACAATAGTTAGCATTCTGCTTGATGTGCATGGTTTAATTTATTTTGCATGATAGCCTTAATTTCCTAATGTGATACTCTGTGTTCAGTGAAGGGATACGTATTGTGAAAATTAAAAGAGTGGCAACTGAGGCTCTTGGTTTTGGGATTAGAGGAGGTATGTATAAGGACAGTGCTTTTGAATTTATTACTTTATATACATACCTCTTTTTCTTTGCTATGCTGTGTATTCCTTTCTATTCCTATCCTTATCCTTATCTAGGAGTGTTGGTGGCACAGTGGTAGTGCACGTGTCTCTCACCTCTGTGACTAGGGTTCGATTCCTGCTACACGCAGTTTTCTGATTAAAGTTACCTTGGTCACATGTGAGAAGAGTGTTGTCCAGTTTGACTCTACCAAACATCGCAGATTTTCTCTGGGTACTCTGTTTTCCTCCTGTAGTAACACTGGACCCATGAGGGATAGCCCTTACTGGACCTCTAGGGATAACAGCGTGGTTTAGCTGATAGGGTTGTCGAATATGAATAAAGGAACTTTACTTTTATGGTTAACCCTTCCTTTCCATTTCTTTGTCTTCTCTTCCCCTTTTTACTTTCATATCCTTTCCCCTTTATCTCTCTGTCCCTTTCCCATGATGTTGCTTGCTTTAGTTTTACAGTGAGTTTCTTTCCTATCTTTTCATTCTTTGCTTCAATTCCTTTTTAATGCTTTCTCTTCATTCCTTAGCTTTTCTTTCAGTATTCCTTAATTTTGCTTTTCCTTTTTCCTTCTCGGTCTTGTTTTTGTTTTTGCTTACCCTCCCTTTCAATCTACTACTGACAGTGCATTAATTAGCTTAACCTTTGTTTAGGTAAAGAACATAGTGTTGGAATTCATGTTTCATCAGTTCTTCGCGGTTCAAGGGCAGACATTGCCGGATTAAAGGTAAAAGATAATGCATCAGGAATGTAGTTTTGCTATTTATGTAGCGACCTTGTATAACCATGCTGATATTTTGAGCATTGTAGTAAACCAATTTAATAATATATTTTATGACATAATAATAATAATAATAATAATAATAATAATAATAATAATAATAATAATAATAATAATAATAATAATAATAAACCT